>JASANG010000065.1:0-273683 GCA_030248215.1 Enoplolaimus lenunculus | reverse complement strand
CAAAATTTCAAATGCTTTCTAGTTATTTCCACAAAATTTCAAATGTTTTCTAGTTATTTCCACAAAATTTCAAATGTTTTCTAGTTATTTCCACAAAATTTCAAATGTTTTCTTGTTATTTCCACAAAATTTCAAATGTTTTCTAGTTATTTCCACAAAATTTCAAATGTTTTCTAGTTATTTCCACAAAATTTGAAATGTTTTCTAGTTATTTCCAGAAAAAAATCTTTCAATGTTTTTTTTGTTTTTTCCACAAAATTTCAAATGTTTTCTTGTTAATTTTCCACAAAATTTCAATGTTTTCTAGTTATTTCCACAAAATTTCAAATGTTTTCTTGTTATTTCCACAAAATTTCAAATGTTTTCTTGTTATTTCCACAAAATTTCAAATGTTTTCTAGTTATTTCCACAAAATTTCAAATGTTTTCTTGTTATTTCCACAAAATTTCAAATGTTTTCTAGTTATTTCCACAAAATTTCAAATGTTCTCTTGTTATTTCCACAAAATTTCCAAAATGTTTTTTTGTTATGTCCAGAAAATTTCAAAACTGTTTTTCAGTTATTTCCACAAAATTTCAAATGTTTTCTAGCTATTTCCACAAAATTTCAAATGTTTTCTTTTAATTTCCACAAAATTTCAAATGTTTTTTTGTTATTTCCACAAAATTTCAAATCTTTTCTAGTTATTTCCACAAAATTTCAAATGTTTTCGAGTTATTTCCACAAAATTTCAAATGTTTTCTAGTTAGTTCCACAAAATTTCAAATGTTTTCTAGTTATTTCCGCAAAATTTCAAGTTAAAGTCGTCGTTAACGATTTGTCCAGATTCCGACCGAAATTATACAATAACAACACAACAGCATCAACTCAATCGGAATACGGCAATCATTCGCATTTATCATTTCGTTAGAAGCATGTTCCACGTGCAACGTAAAGATGATTTTAAATTTTAACGATTGGTTAGCACCAGCTGGGTATGAATTTCATTTTGAGCCAGGCACGTCGCCAAAGTTACGCCTTGCTAGCGAAGGCTAAATATTTTTCAGGAGGGGCATAGAAGGGTTGTTTACGACTTACAAGCAAAGTTTAAAATTTTTAGTTGCCCAAAGTTTTTCTAGGAGGGGTTAAGCTCACCTCGTGGCGCCCGATAGCTATGGGCCCGTTTCAAGCCAGTATAACCTCATATCGATGTATGTGCCCAGCTGGAGTTGACAGCGAAGAACTGTTCTTGTCGTTTAGGGCACAGCGGCAGTATATTTTAAAGCCTGTAAAATGCCTATGATTGTCGCCAGTGAAAGCTTCTTTAAACGTTGCAAATCCAAGCGTAAGCTTAACCTTTACGCTTAAACTGAAATAGGCATGGGCCCAAATCCGCACATTTTAAAGCATATTCTATAAGTCTAAGGCTAAGCCTTAGCCTGACCGTAATGATAAGGTTATACTAAACCTAGATTTATGTCATAGCCTGAACCTAAGCAAAAAACTCTGTCCAAAGCTCATGCTTACAAGTGTCCTCCAATCAAGGATCGACCGGATAGTAATTTTTCCGATTACCGAACCGGAGTCGGAAAGTAAATTTTGTACCAGAACCGGAGCCGGATATTAACCGGACTTATGGATTTAGGATTAATTGATTCCATGTAAGCGTCCGCTCTTGACTTGCCCGGAATTGCAGTCGCTACAAAACAACTAGTATTTCGACGTATAAAAACAATTTTATGATGTTTGGAACCACAACCGCAAATATCCGGTATCCGTACGGATGTTAGTTTTTGCCGGATATTTAACCAGAATTGGATATCCAGTCGATCCCAGCCCTCAATGTTCGCACGAAAATGTTATGCTTTTCAGTTTCAAAAAATTTAAAAATTTTTAGCAAAATTAAGTCAAAAAGATACTGTACTTGTGCAAGCGTATTTGTCACGTATTCCAACTGCATTGATCGAAATCGATCCGGCTGAATTCATTTCAATTGACGATGGGGTGATGTTACTTGTTGAAACATCAGATACGTTCGGGAACCCGATCAAAACTGCTGACGTCATACATCTGCCAAATTGTGACATCACTCATGACGGTACGTAACCTGTTTTGAGTGCTATAGGCGCCCACTAACGTTTTTCTGTGGGATTGCAATAGAGAAACCTTAAATTTTTTTGCTTGGCTTGGGCTTAGGCTTAGGAATATGCTCATTCTTACGCTTAGGCTTAGGCTTAGGCTTACGCTTAGCCTTAGGAATATGCTTACTGTTCCGCCCCTGTTCTTTACATTGGCCAGATTCTTGTAGCATAGCGCATTATTCAATGACTCAAAAGTTAGAATGTCGATCACGAACTGGTAATAGCGGCTGCACACATTTTATAATGGTTGTGCTTACATTTTTAGATCGAACACGCAACGAAATTCGTCGAGTCAAAGTTCCATCATTAATGATGACAGTTGAAGTGCATACATCAATACGTGCAAAACGTTCAAGAAACACAGGATCGGAGCATCCTGACGCCAGATCTGAAAGACTTAGCGAAGATCAACCTGCGTTTGATATTGAAGCTTGGAAAGCGTTGCATTCAAATGTGTTGTCGATGAGGGATACAAATGCGGCAACTAATCCAGGATCGTGCGAACTAACTAAAGTTATAGTCGATTTCAAAAGTAACCAATAGACTGCGAGTTTGCCGAGTAGGGTATTTGAGCATATTTGATTAAATCTCAAGATGAAATGGAATATATTTAAGTGAGAAATTGTTCAATCTTCATATACCCTGTAAATTTTAGTGAGTTGATTGTAATTCAGAACGAGTTGAATCGTTCAATCTGAGTTAGGACTATTAGAACTCAGAATTTTTAGTTGATGCTAATCCGTTCTGAGTTTATTAATCAACTCACCCAGAGTCAACTTTACTCAGAGTGAAAATCAACTCAACTCATAGAGAACTGATGTTTACTGATATTCATTCAGAAATAACCAACTCGATAGCTGAGTTGATTAATCAACTCATTAGAATTTACAGTGTACATTCAGCTTTTACTACGTGAAGCTTAAACTGACTCTACTACAACCCCTCCGCAAAGCGATGCGCCCTGTTCTATACATGGACCGATCCTGATTAGGCCATCTTATTAATACGTTGTATCTATGCACCCCTAAGCATTAAGGTTTACTTATAATAAAATTTCATTTTGTAACCTAACTGTACTTTTTTAGAGTTGGGGATGGAACTGGATTATACAACCGATTGCTGTTGAAAGCGGAGTATGTGCCGGAAGTTGCCCTCCAAAAAGCCACGAACATACAGTCGGAAATATCAGTGTGGTTAGGCAGTGGCAGATCCAGGGTGATTGAGTGACGTATCATTCAAGCTCATAATGCGTGTGTGTTTTAGCCAAATTAGTGAAAAAATTTTCAAGGTTTACACAAATTAAGAAACAGTTTTGCGTCTGGCGTTCAGAACAGTTTTTCAATTTTCAAATACTCAAAAATTTGCTAAAAATATGCTTTAAAACTGTGAAATTTTGTAGCGCACAAAAAACGTATCTTCACCCATCTTAGAATCATGGATCTGCTACTGATGGTGTTAGTATTGTTTGATTATAAGGGTACACCGTAACGCACAATTGTACTAGCGTGTATACAACGATTTTTGATGTCAAAGATTTATGGGTGGTTCATGAGCTTAACCAAGGTTCTGGTTCATGAGTTTAAACAGGGTACTGGTTCATGAGCTGAATCAGGGTTCTCGTTCATTAGCTTATTCAGGGTTCTGGTTCATGAGCTTAATCAGGGTTCTGGTTCATGAGCTTAACCAAGGTTCTGGTTCATGAGTTTAAACAGGGTTCTGGTTCATGAACTTAATCAGGGTTCCGGTTTATGAGCTTAATCAGGGTTCTGGTTCATGAGCTTAACAAGAGTTTTGGTTCATGAGCTTAACTAGGGTTCTGGTTCATGAATTTATCCAGAGTTTTGGTTGATGAAGGGTTGTGGCTCATGAGCTTAACCAGGGTTCTGGTTCTTGAGCTTAATCAAAGTTCTGGTTAATGAGTTTAACCAAGGTTCTGGTTCATGAGGTTAACCAGAGTTCTGGTTCACGAGTTTAACCAGAACTCTGGTTCGTGACCTTAACCAGGGTTCTGGTTCATGAGCTTTACCAGGGTTCTGGTTCATGAGCTTCACCAGGGTTCTGGTTCATGAGCTTAACCAGAATTCTAGTCTGGGAGGTTGACGTAGTTATTATATACTCAATTATATATGCTTTTGTTTTAAGTCTCCATTGGTCACGACATTTAGTTATTAACACAAATAAATTTGTTAAAAGCATGGGCCAATGTTACTTTTAGGGTAGTAACAGTAGATTAAATTCCTAAGCCTAAGCCTAAGCCCAACCGTTGCAAAAGCGTATTCCTAAACCTAAGCCTTAGCATTAAGCCTAAGCCTAAGCAAAAAAAATGTACTCTAGAATGTATGCCTACTCTTTTAGAGACCCAAAAGGAACCGGGACGGCCCTAAAAGTAACATGGGCCAAGTCTGGAGCCTTGCAGTCAATTAATCCACACCCAGTCAATTAATCCACACCCAGTCAATTAATCCACACCCAGTCAATTAATCCACACACCCAGTCAATTCATCCACACCCAGTCAATTAATCCACACACCCAGTCAATTAATCCACACACCCAGTCAATTCATCCACACCCAGTCAATTAATCCACATCCAGTCAATTAATCCACACACCCAGTCAATTCATCCACACCCAGTCAATTAATCCACATCCAGTCAATTAATCCACACACCCAGTCAATTCATCCACACCCAGTCAATTAATCCACATCCAGTCAATTAATCCACACACCCAGTCAATTCATCCACACCCAGTCAATTTATCCACACCCAGTCAATTCATCCACACCCAGTCAATTAATCCACATCCAGTCAATTAATCCACACACCCAGTCAATTCATCCACACCCAGTCAATTAATCCACATCCAGTCAATTAATCCACACACCCAGTCAATTCATCCACACCCAATCAATTAATCCACAAAGGTTCTGTGTTTTAGGACCGAAACTGTGTCGAGACAACATTTACTGCCGTTCAAATAGTCTATCTCGATGATGACGCGAATGTGGTTCGAACGCGGTTGAAAAATTTTGTCGTTACTGGCTGTGCGTGCTTGTAGAATGTTCGACAAGCTCAACTGAACAAGCGAATTTTTCCACATTTAAAATGCCAATTAAATGCTGCTGTATATACCTTTAAATATAATGTGATTGCCCGAGCTTGTTTTAATTTATTAGAGTCATTGCTAAAATACCGCTAAACATCAACGATTAAAGGTTTAAAACCAAATTTGTTTCATAGGCCTTCTTAATCCTGGTATTTAAGGGGCAAGCGATAGCGCCTAACCTAAGCATAAGCCGCGGCAAATGTTTTCCTAAGCCTAAGCCTAATCCTAAGCCAGAAATGTATAGAATCCAACCCATTTATAGACCCCGGACTGACGCGCCTAAGAATGGCCCTTAATCCTAAAGCCTCGCTTCAGCATAAATAAGTAAACCATAACCGGGAATCCTTTATCGTGGATGTAATTCGGTTTATGTTCGAGTTCCTTTCTTGCTTGTAAACCGGACCGGAACCTGTTAAATTAGAACCGGAAAACCGGAACCGAACGGGTTTTAAATTTTTGCCAACCTCGTTATATAAAAACCAACGCTAGAGAACGTCTGTTCATATCACTTGAGTGCTGATGGTGGTTTTGTTTTCGTTTAATATCGATAAACTTTGTTCTTGACACCCTTTTTATAAAATAAAGTGATTTTTCTTGTAAAATAGGTGCGCGAAGAGAATTTGTGTAAAATTTCCGGTTCCGGTTTAGAATTTCAATTTTGGTTGGTCTGTGGTGTTGGTAGAATCGGGATATATTGATTAGCTTCTAAGAATTTGGAACGTGCGATGATGAAAGGGTGTTGTTTCATGTATGGCCCTGTAAAAATATAGGAGGGAACGTTTTCTGTTGGAGGAAGAGCAAGCTAGGCTTAATACTATTTTTGCTAGGCAGGCTTAGGTACTGTATTGACCCGAAAGAGGCAGAGGGGGTACCCTTTTGAGTTCCGATCATAAGATCCGTATCCTAAGAGCGAGGGAGTGGATAGTAAATGAAATATCCAAATTGTAGGCATAAATCAGGATAAAGATAAAGGGTGAATAATGTAAAGATACTTGATTATCGTAAGTGGTCAGGAAAAGTTAATCAACGGATAGAATGGGAATATATGTAGCAAAGAATAGTATAGGGCGGGAATAAATAACAGTCCGTAATCGAATAACAAGGGATGAGGGTAATAATAAGCCCCTCTCTGTGGTATACGGTAGAGTTTTCGCTTAGTTAGGATTTTACGAATGTGAATTTACTACTGTTACCGCCCTGTTCTATTCACTGGCCGATGTCCGAGACATTGAACTTAGCTACAAGAACTTATTATTTATATATTTATTGATGAACCCAAATTAGAATAAAAGCTCAAGTAATCGTATATTCTTTTGAATGCGCAGCTTTGGCGCCACATAAAGGGCTTCACGTTGCTATGGAAATGTATGGTTTTTTGCAACTTTAACCGCTTGGCCATATATACGTTTTTGCTTGAGGTTTTGTTGAACCAACAATTGATTTAAAAGCTGTTGTCATAAACATAGCTGTTTATTGTTTACCGACATGGTCGTTCTAATTTGAAGGTACACTTAATTGGGCCAATGTTACTTTAAGGGGCGTAACAGTAGATTAAGCGTATTCCTAAGCCTATGCTACGTTGGCCAATGTTACTTTAAGGGGCGTAACAGTAGATTAAGCGTATTCCTAGGCCTATGCCTATGTCTGGCCAATGTTACTTTAAGGGGCGTAACAGTAGATTAAGCGTATTAAATAAGTATAAGCCTAAGCGTTTGCAAAAATGAGTTCCTAAGCCTAAGGTAAGCCTAAGCAAAAAATATAATTAGAATCTAAACCTATTTTTATAGACCCGCCGAACCTGGACGCCCTTTAAATACATGGGGTTAATTGTATAATAGTTTAAATTAGTAGTGGTCGCACGTAAACACAAGAAATAGTAATCAAAAGCGTAGTTTAAATTTAGCCTTTGTGGGGGCGTAGACCAGATCTAGTTCGTGAGTTGAAATATATTTTCTCGTAAAAAGTTGGGCAATATAAAGACAGGGGCGGAACAGTATTATAAGCATATTCGTAAGCCTAAGCCTTATCTTAAGCCTACGCGTAAGCGTAAGAATGAGCATATTTAAACTAAGCCTTATCCTAAGCCTAGCGTAAAAATTAGATATTCCTAAGCCTAAGCCTAAGCCGGCAAAAAACTAGTTAAACCTTCAGCTTACTCTATTCTAGTCCCACGAAAACGTCCAGTGATTTTGCATGAGCCAATGTTTGTCCATCTACCCGCTAGATTCATATCAGTAAATCAATGTTTCGAGTGAAGCGAACGTGAACTCAAGCGTAATTTCATTACTTACCTTAAACCTTAGTACAAAAATGTTGTTGTTTTGATCGCTTTTGTTTGTGATACCTGATATGAGCCAGCCTCAAACCGCTAGCCTGTACTAAAAATAATCATAAAATGTTTTCTGTTAACATATTTTGAGGGAGGGTAATATAGCTATTGTCTGGCCTAAATTTGAAGTGAATCTACACACCAAATCAGCCTACGCGGCGGCGAACCTTTGTTTTAAGATAACTACAGTAATGCAGTCTGCAGTCGTAGAAGAAAGGTATATATGTATTTTAACGAAAAGTAGCATATTTTATAGATCTCGACGCTCTGAATTCTAGCGGTTTCAATTCTAAGGCTACAGGAGCTCTGGTTCCAAAGTTATGGCCCTTTAAATGTTAATTTTTAACGATATAAAATTAGTACAACTGCTGACCAAATTAGTACAACGAAACACTTTTCAATTAATTCCTACAGGGTCCGAAGGATTGCGTGTCACAACAATAACAATTAGTGGAAATTTGTTGGCTTACTGTGTCAACTGGCGTTACTTGATAAGTACAGCGCCAGCCGACACTGCAAAAAATGGTGGGTCAAATTGACTCTCTGCGAAATAGGCTTTTCGGGACTACACAAACTGAGTCAAATTTAACTCCACCAGAGTCAAACGTGCGACTCAGTGAATCGAATTTGACTATGGCGGAGTGGAATTTTGACTCAATTTGTGTAGTTTGACTCTGGCGAAGTCGAATTTTGACTAATTTGACTCACCATTTTTTACAGTGTATTTGTGTCCGCGGCAAAAGGGTACACCGCTGAAAAGTAACTTGGGCCGTTATTGCTAGCAATTGCTTATATTAGAAAGCCACATTTAGTTACTACGTGTTATTTCAACAATTTTATGACTGCAGTATTATATAGAGCCATTCATGAAAGATTTATTGCTAAATTTATAATAATGTAAACCGAATCGAATCATGAAATAATTGCAATAGGATGTATTCAAATACGCCAACTGTACAGAACGCTTCCATCACAACGATGACATGTTATATAATCGCTGGTAAGCAATCATCTGTTTAGGATCTATGGCACAAGAGCTTGGCAAAGATGTCTGTAAAAAATTTAGTGAGTGACAGTTTTTTTGCCACCTCTACGGCCCAATGTTTCGTGCTAAAGCCATGTAAAGGAACTATATTTGTTATCATCCTAAAAATTTCAGGGAGGGATATATCCCCTATATCCCCTCTCTGATATGCGTTCCTATTTGGTAAATTAATGTTTCGATGCATTTCATTATTTTGTAGCAGCACAGGCAAAAACTCAGAAGGGTCGTTTTGGTACGTAGGTGCCGTATGGTAAAGATCACCGCTCGCTATAGGAGCTTGACGCTCGAGCCAGAGGGGGCTCTCACGTCTTTGGTGATTTAGTACTATGTATACGTGTTGCAATTGTTAAACACGGTGCGATATACATTACTTAACGTATATACACTGCGCTGAGTTGCCTATAGGCAACTCAATATGAGAAGGGGTTAATCTCTATGTCCCTGTATTTTAACCGAACTTTTATTGGCCTTCTATACACGGGCCACTTATTTAATACACTTTCTGCAGCAATCGAATCAAATATGCATAAAATCCAACTAGAATGATTAGTAAAAGGGTTAGAAAAATGCTTTGTGTATGGCTTTACTTTCAGGATACTTTTCGTTTTTCAGTTTGTGTTTGCAAAAAAGAATAGGATATGTGCTCTTTCATTTCTGAAATTCTAACTGAAAATTGTCTACAACGAAACAAAGATTGACATGAAAAGTATATTTTTTGTCGGATACATATCCTGAATCCTGATTTTTTTATATCCAAATATCGTACATAGAACAAGGCCGTAACAGTAGCAATAAGCATATTCCTAAACCTACCTCTAAAGCCTAGGCCTAAGCGTAACAATGAACTATACGACAGCCTAAGCCTAAGCCAAAGCTCTTTTGTTTGTGTGTTGTTTTTGGTGTGGGTTGTTGGGGAGGGCAAAAAAAATTAGTCTAATTTAACCTTTACTCTATGTATCACCTGATCTTCACATGGGTCAAACCAAAATACCGATGAAATCGCGTCAGCTCTGTTACTCAATGTTAAACGTATTAAGTTTTCGTTTAGTGCTTAGAGCCAATAAACCGCATGAGTCCTATCAGACAAACCCAATCGAGTAATACCTGCATAAAAATGGTTCTTTGGCGAAGGGGGAAGGTAGTGGGGTGTTGCTCTGAGGAGGTGGGGGAAGAAAAGCAAAAAAGGCAAACCTGGAATATAATAACCGCTATCAGGCTAGCAAGGGCAAAAAATGGCTGATCTTTACGTGGGCCATGTGTTCAAATATGTGTCGCTAATTGTTGACAAAGTGCTACAGTTATTCGAGAAATCTTAATTGACAATTTTGTAACAGATGCGCACGCGTTTTAATATTGGTGGAGATTTTGCCTGTATAAGTGTTAACATTAGTGTTATACGTCTATCTTACTCTATTGCAACCAAACAGAAAAACGTTTCGTCTCTGATCTTTACGTGGTCCGATGTTTTGCACAAAATTGTATCTATAGACGTGCTCTTTTGATCCAAAATGTCTCTATACCCAGCCGAACTTTAGCACTAGAAAGAATGACAAAATTGTACTGCTGACGGCTCATGCATAGATCGGAGGTGAACCGTTTTTCTGCGAAACCGCGATAGTGTATGTTTGAGCATTACACTACATTTTTGCTTAGTCTTAGGTATATGCTTATACTTACGCTCAGATTTCGATTTTCAGGCTTAGTAATATGCTGTTGGCTAAGCATATGTTCAGTTCAGAGTTAAAGGCGCAACCCCCGCAAGATATCAATAACCATTTACACGTCCATGGTCAACGAACAATTCATCGCCTGGCAACTGGTTAAACGAGGGTGCGCAGGCTTAGACTTAGACTTGTGACAAGTGATCAGCGTCGACGATATGGTGTGCGTACAAAAGTTGACGGCGTCGGCAAAATCTTAAGGTACCAAGTTGCAGCGTTTGACGTGTTGTTTGGCGACAGAACATTGGGAGCGAAATTCTATTGGACAACGAGTTGTCATAGATTCGTCAAAAATGTTGTCACATTGTGTAAATAAGCTAAACAAACCTCCAGTGTTAACATACAAATCTGGACCCATGTTAAGATCAGGGGCGGAACGTTACTCTGTGGGACTAGAAAAAAGTAAGCTTAAGCTTTAGACAAATTTTTTTTGGGCCCATGTTAAGATCAGGGGCGGAACGTTACTCTATGGGACTAGAAAAGAGTAAGCTTAAGCTTTAGACAAATTTTTTTGGCTTGGCTTCGGCTTAGGTTTAGGCTTATGTTTAGGAATATGCTCATTCTTTACGCTTAGGCTTAGGCTTAGGCTTACGCTTACGCTTAGTAATATGCTTATAATACTGTTCCGCCCTTGTGCTTTACATTGGCTCAAATCTGTTAGAACTTACAACTGTATTTACTGTTCAATATAAATAACGTAAACAATGTTAACATTTCAATGCAGGTATTATTGACTAAACCCCTACAAAACCTTAGTCGGTTCGGTTCCATGGTGACCAGCTCAATGTTTGAGTTGCCCTTGGTAGCCTGATAGCAGTAGTACTGTAGGCAATAATTTAAAGATCCTGAAGAGGATTATATGCCTTGTTAGCATTTGGCTTTTAGGTACAGTTTATAGACAATAAGGGTTCTGCACGGTACTTGACAGATTATGCCAAAGAACCATTTTTATGCAGGTAATTAGTACCGATTGGAGTTTGGTACAATGAATAGGGAGGGTATGCGGTTTATTGGCTGCTGGAAGTACTTAATACGAAAACTTAATACGGTTTAACATTGAGTAACGAGAGCTGACGCGATTTTCATACGGTATTTTGGTTTGACCCATGTGAAGATCAGGGGCGGAATGTTTTTTAGTGTGAGTACAATAGAGTAAAGGTTAAAAGTTAGACTAATTTTTTTGCTTTGGCTTAGGCTTAGGCTGTCGTATAAGTTCATTGTTACGCTTAGGCCTAGGCTTTAGAGGTAGGTTTAGGGATATGCTTATTGCTACTGTTACGGCCTTGTTCTATGTACGGATATTTGGATATAAAAAAATCAGGATTCAGGATATGTATCCGACAAAAAATATACTTTTCATGTCAATCTTTGTTTCGGATTGTAGAACAATTTTCAGTTAGAATTTCAGAAATGAAAGAGCACATATCCTATTCTTTTTTGGGGACAAACACAAACTGAAAAACGAAAAGTATCCTGAAAGTAAAGCCATACACAAAGCATTTTTCTAACCCTTTTAGCTAATCATTCTAGTTGGATTTTATGCATATTTGATTCGATTGCTGCAGAAAGTGTATTAAATAAGTGGCCCGTGTATAGAAGGCCAATAAAAGTTCGGTTAAAATACAGGGACATAGAGATTAACCCCTTCTCATATTGAGTTGCCTATAGGCAACTCAGCGCAGTGTATATACGTTAAGTAATGTATATCGCACCGTGTTTAACAATTGCAACACGTATACATAGTACTAAATCACCAAAGACGTGAGAGCCCCCTCTGGCTCGAGCGTCAAGCTCCTATAGCTGAGTGGTGATCTTTACCATACGGCACCTACGTACCAAAACGACCCTTCTGAGTTTTTGCCTGTGCTGCTACAAAATAATGAAATGCATCGAAACATTAATTTACCAAATAGGAACGCATATCAGAGAGGGGATATAGGGGATATATCCCTCCCTGAAATTTTTAGGATGATAACAAATATAGTTCCTTTACATGGCTTTAGCACGAAACATTGGGCCGTAGAGGTGGCAAAAAAACTGTCACTCACTAAATTTTTTACAGACATCTTTGCCAAGCTCTTGTGCCATAGATCCTAAACAGATGATTGCTTACCAGCGATTATATAACATGTCATCGTTGTGATGGAAGCGTTCTGTACAGTTGGCGTATTTGAATACATCCTATTGCAATTATTTCATGATTCGATTCGGTTTACATTATTATAAATTTAGCAATAAATCTTTCATGAATGGCTCTATATAATACTGCAGTCATAAAATTGTTGAAATAACACGTAGTAACTAAATGTGGCTTTCTAATATAAGCAATTGCTAGCAATAACGGCCCAAGTTACTTTTCAGCGGTGTACCCTTTTGCCGCGGACACAAATACACTGTAAAAAATGGTGAGTCAAATTAGTCAAAATTCGACTTCGCCAGAGTCAAACTACACAAATTGAGTCAAAATTCCACTCCGCCATAGTCAAATTCGATTCACTGAGTCGCACGTTTGACTCTGGTGGAGTTAAATTTGACTCAGTTTGTGTAGTCCCGAAAAGCCTATTTCGCAGAGAGTCAATTTGACCCACCATTTTTTGCAGTGTCGGCTGGCGCTGTACTTATCAAGTAACGCCAGTTGACACAGTAAGCCAACAAATTTCCACTAATTGTTATTGTTGTGACACGCAATCCTTCGGACCCTGTAGGAATTAATTGAAAAGTGTTTCGTTGTACTAATTTGGTCAGCAGTTGTACTAATTTTATATCGTTAAAAATTAACATTTAAAGGGCCATAACTTTGGAACCAGAGCTCCTGTAGCCTTAGAATTGAAACCGCTAGAATTCAGAGCGTCGAGATCTATAAAATATGCTACTTTTCGTTAAAATACATATATACCTTTCTTCTACGACTGCAGACTGCATTACTGTAGTTATCTTAAAACAAAGGTTCGCCGCCGCTGCTTAGGCTGATTTGGTGTGATAGATTCACTTCAAATTTAGGCCAGACAATAGCTATATTACCCTCCCTCAAAATATGTTAACAGAAAACATTTTATGATTATTTTTAGTACAGGCTAGCGGTTTGAGGCTGGCTCATATCAGGTATCACAAACAAAAGCGATCAAAACTAACAACATTTTTGTACTAAGGTTTAAGGTAAGTAATGAAATTACGCTTGAGTTCACGTTCGCTTCACTCGAAACATTGATTTACTGATATGAATCTAGCGGTGTAGATGTGACAAACATTGGCTCATGCAAAGATCACGTGTGGAACGTTTTCTGTGGGACTAGAATAGAGTAAGCTGAAGGTTTAGACTAGTTTTTTTGCCTGGCTTAGGCTTAGGCTTAGGAATATGCTAATTTTTACGCGTAGGCTTAGGATAAGGCTTAGGTTTAGGAATATGCTCATTCTTACGCTTACGCGTAGGCTTAAGATAAGGCTTAGGCTTACGAATATGCTTATAATACTGTTCCGCCCCTGTGCTTTATATTGGCCCAAACTTTTTACGAGAAAATATATTTCAACTCACGAACTGAGATCTGGTCTACGCCCCCGGACAAAGGCTAAATTTAAACTGACGCTTTTGAATTACTATTTCTTGTGTTTACGTGCGACCAGCTACGGTGAATTTAAACTATATATACAATTAACGGCCCATGTTACTTTAAAGGGCGTCCAGGATTCTGGCGGGTCTATAAAAGAGTAGGTTTAGATTCTAGATTATATTTTTTGCTTAGGCTTACGCTTAGGCTTAGGAACTCATTTTTGCAAACGCTTAGGCTTATACTTATTTAATACGCTTAATCTACTGTTACGCCCCTTAAAGTAACATTGGCCAGACATAGGCATAGGCCTAGGAATACGCTTAATCTACTGTTACGCCCCTTAAAGTAACATTGGCCAGACGTAGGCATAGGCTTAGGAATACGCTTAATCTACTGTTACGCCCCTTAAAGTAACATTGGCCCAATTAAGTGTACCTTCAAATTAGAACGACCATGTCGGTAAACAATAAACAGCTATGTTTATGACAACAGCTTTTAAATCAATTGTTGGTTCAACAAAACCTCAAGCAAAAACGTATATATGGCCAAGCGGTTAAAGTTGCAAAAAACCATACATTTCCATAGCAACGTGAAGCCCTTTTATGCTGGCGCCGAAGCTGCGGCATTCAAAAGAATATACGATTACTTGAGCTTTTATTCATAATTTGGGTTCATCAATAAATATATAAATAATAAGTTTCTATTGTAGCTAAGTTCAATGTCTCGAAGACATCGGCCAGTGAATAGAACAGGGCGGTAACAGTAGTAAATTCACATTCGTAGACTGAAACCTAAACCTAAGCGAAAGAATGAGCTCTTACCGTAGTGACCCGAATCAGAGAGGGGGCTTATATTTATTTAGCCTCTCCAGAGGGTATCCCTTGTTATTCGATTACGGACTGTTATTTATTTATAACCCGCCCTACGCCATCCTTTGCTACTGATATATTCGGCATTGCAACTATCCGTTGAATTAAACGTTTTTTGCCTTGCAACCAAAGCTTGAACGATAATGCAAGGTTATACTTTACATTATTTTCAAAACGTAAGTACGCTTTAAGTTTTGAACTCAACTTTATTTGGTCCTGGAGTCATTTATGCGCTACAATTTGGGATAATTGTCATTTATGGACTCTGATTAGGGTTTAGGGGCTATCCGCTTACGGACTCTTATTAGGGATACGGATTCTTATTGATCGGAACTCAAAATGGGTACCCCCTCTTATTAGCCCTCCCCCCTCTTATTCGGGTCAATACAGTACCTAAGCCTAGGCCTAGCAAAAAAGTAGTATTAAGCCTAAGCTTGCTCTGTTGCTGTCCAACAGAAAAACGTTCCGCTCCTGATATTTTTACATGGGCCATGACATGAAACAACAACTGCGCTGTGTTCATCATCGCACGTTCCAAAGATTCTGTAGAAGCTAATCGAATATATCCCGGATTCTACCAGAACTTACTCACAGACCGGAACCAAAATTGAAATTTGCTAAACCGGAACCGGAAATTTTACACAAATTCTCTTAGCGCACCTATTTTACAGAGAAAAATCACTTTTGTATTTTATAAAAAGGGTGTCAAGAACAAAGTTGTATCGATATTAAACGAAAACTGACAAAACCGTAACCATGCAGCAACTCAAGTGATATGAACAGACGTTGCTGCTAGCGTTGGTATTTTATATAACGAGGTTGGCAAAAATTTACAAAACTACAACGTTCGGTTCCGGTTTTCCGGTTCTAATTTAACAGGTTCCGGTTCCGGTTTACAAGCAAGAAATTGGAACTCGAACCTGATAAACCAAATCCGGAACATTAGCGAATATACTTGTCAACGATGCATGTTGAAAGGATTATTGCCTACGGTTATGGTTTAAGCTATATTGTTATGCTGAAGCGAAGGCTTTAGGATTAAGGGCCCATGTTACTTTAAGGCGCGTCCAGGTTTCCGGTGGGTCTATAAAAGTGTAGGATTGGATTCTATAATACATTTTTTGCTTAGGCTTAGGATTAGGCTTAGGCTTAGGAAAACATTTTTGCAACGCTTAGGCTTATGCTTAGGTTTAGGAATACGCTTAATCTAATGCTATGCCCCTTAAAGTAACAGTGACAGGATTAAGAATGGCCTATGAAACAAATATTGGTTTTAAAACCTTTGAATCGTTGATGTTTAGCGGTATTTTAGCAATGACTCTAATAAATTAAAACAAGCTCGGGCAATCACATTATATTTAAAGGTATATACAGCAGCATTTAATTGGCATTTTAAATGTGGAAAAATTCGCTTGTTCAGTTGAGCTTGTCGAACATTCTACAAGCACGCACAGCCAGTAACGACAAAATTTTTCAACCGCGTTCGAACAACATTCGCGTCATCATCGAGATAGACTATTTGAACGGCAGTAAATGTTGTCTCGACACAGTTTCGGTCCTAAAACACAGAACCTTTGTGGATTAATTGATTGGGTGTGGATGAATTGACTGGGTGTGTGGATTAATTGACTGGATGTGGATTAATTGACTGGGTGTGGATGAATTGACTGGGTGTGTGGATTAATTGACTGGATGTGGATTAATTGACTGGGTGTGGATGAATTGACTGGGTGTGGATAAATTGACTGGGTGTGGATGAATTGACTGGGTGTGTGGATTAATTGACTGGATGTGGATTAATTGACTGGGTGTGGATGAATTGACTGGGTGTGTGGATTAATTGACTGGATGTGGATTAATTGACTGGGTGTGGATGAATTGACTGGGTGTGTGGATTAATTGACTGGATGTGGATTAATTGACTGGGTGTGGATGAATTGACTGGGTGTGTGGATTAATTGACTGGGTGTGTGGATTAATTGACTGGGTGTGGATGAATTGACTGGGTGTGTGGATTAATTGACTGGGTGTGGATTAATTGACTGGGTGTGGATTAATTGACTGGGTGTGGATTAATTGACTGCAAGGCTCCAGACTTGGCCCATGTTACTTTTAGGGCCGTCCCGGTTCCTTTTGGGTCTCTAAAAGAGTAGGCATACATTCTAGAGTACATTTTTTTTGCTTAGGCTTAGGCTTAATGCTAAGGCTTAGGTTTAGGAATACGCTTTTGCAACGGTTGGGCTTAGGCTTAGGCTTAGGAATTTAATCTACTGTTACTACCCTAAAAGTAACATTGGCCCATGCTTTTAACAAATTTATTTGTGTTAATAACTAAATGTCGTGACCAATGGAGACTTAAAACAAAAGCATATATAATTGAGTATATAATCAACTACGTCAACCTCCCAGACTAGAATTCTGGTTAAGCTCATGAACCAGAACCCTGGTGAAGCTCATGAACCAGAACCCTGGTAAAGCTCATGAACCAGAACCCTGGTTAAGGTCACGAACCAGAGTTCTGGTTAAACTCGTGAACCAGAACTCTGGTTAACCTCATGAACCAGAACCTTGGTTAAACTCATTAACCAGAACTTTGATTAAGCTCAAGAACCAGAACCCTGGTTAAGCTCATGAGCCACAACCCTTCATCAACCAAAACTCTGGATAAATTCATGAACCAGAACCCTAGTTAAGCTCATGAACCAAAACTCTTGTTAAGCTCATGAACCAGAACCCTGATTAAGCTCATAAACCGGAACCCTGATTAAGTTCATGAACCAGAACCCTGTTTAAACTCATGAACCAGAACCTTGGTTAAGCTCATGAACCAGAACCCTGATTAAGCTCATGAACCAGAACCCTGAATAAGCTAATGAACGAGAACCCTGATTCAGCTCATGAACCAGTACCCTGTTTAAACTCATGAACCAGAACCTTGGTTAAGCTCATGAACCACCCATAAATCTTTGACATCAAAAATCGTTGTATACACGCTAGTACAATTGTGCGTTACGGTGTACCCTTATAATCAAACAATACTAACACCATCAGTAGCAGATCCATGATTCTAAGATGGGTGAAGATACGTTTTTTGTGCGCTACAAAATTTCACAGTTTTAAAGCATATTTTTAGCAAATTTTTGAGTATTTGAAAATTGAAAAACTGTTCTGAACGCCAGACGCAAAACTGTTTCTTAATTTGTGTAAACCTTGAAAATTTTTTCACTTATTTGGCTAGAACACACACGCATTATGAGCTTGAGTGATACGTCACTCAATCACCCTGGATCTGCCACTGCCTAACCACACTGATATTTCCGACTGTATGTTCGTGGCTTTTTGGAGGGCAACTTCCGGCACATACTCCGCTTTCAACAGCAATCGGTTGTATAATCCAGTTCCATCCCAACTCTAAAAAAGTACAGTTAGGTTACAAAATGAAATTTTATTATAAGTAAACCTTAATGCTTATGGGTGCATAGATACAACGTATTAATAAGATGGCCTAATCAGGATCGGTCCATGTATAGAACAGGGCGCATCGCTTTGCGGAGGGGTTGTAGTAGAGTCAGTTTAAGCTTCACGTAGTAAAAGCTGAATGTACACTGTAAATTCTAATGAGTTGATTAATCAACTCAGCTATCGAGTTGGTTATTTCTGAATGAATATCAGTAAACATCAGTTCTCTCTGAGTTGAGTTGATTTTCACTCTGAGTAGAGTTGACTCTGGGTGAGTTGATTAATAAACTCAGAACGGATTGCATCAACTAAAAATTCTGAGTTCTAATAGTCCTAACTCAGATTGAACGATTCAACTCGTTCTGAATTACAATCAACTCACTAAAATTTACAGGGTATATGAAGATTGAACAATTTCTCACTTAAATATATTCCATTTCATCTTGAGATTTAATCAAATATGCTCAAATACCCTACTCGGCAAACTCGCAGTCTATTGGTTACTTTTGAAATCGACTATAACTTTAGTTAGTTCGCACGATCCTGGATTAGTTGCCGCATTTGTATCCCTCATCGACAACACATTTGAATGCAACGCTTTCCAAGCTTCAATATCAAACGCAGGTTGATCTTCGCTAAGTCTTTCAGATCTGGCGTCAGGATGCTCCGATCCTGTGTTTCTTGAACGTTTTGCACGTATTGATGTATGCACTTCAACTGTCATCATTAATGATGGAACTTTGACTCGACGAATTTCGTTGCGTGTTCGATCTAAAAATGTAAGCACAACCATTATAAAATGTGTGCAGCCGCTATTACCAGTTCGTGATCGACATTCTAACTTTTGAGTCATTGAATAATGCGCTATGCTACAAGAATCTGGCCAATGTAAAGAACAGGGGCGGAACAGTAAGCATATTCCTAAGGCTAAGCGTAAGCCTAAGCCTAAGCCTAAGCGTAAGAATGAGCATATTCCTAAGCCTAAGCCCAAGCCAAGCAAAAAAATTTAAGGTTACTCTATTGCAATCCCACAGAAAAACGTTAGTGGGCGCCTATAGCACTCAAAACAGGTTACGTACCGTCATGAGTGATGTCACAATTTGGCAGATGTATGACGTCAGCAGTTTTGATCGGGTTCCCGAACGTATCTGATGTTTCAACAAGTAACATCACCCCATCGTCAATTGAAATGAATTCAGCCGGATCGATTTCGATCGATGCAGTTGGAATACGTGACAAATACGCTTGCACAAGTACAGTATCTTTTTGACTTAATTTTGCTAAAAATTTTAAATTTTTTGAAACTGAAAAGCATAACATTTTCGTGCGAACATTGAGGGCTGGGATCGACTGGATATCCAATTCTGGTTAAATATCCGGCAAAAACTAACATCCGTACGGATACCGGATATTTGCGGTTGTGGTTCCAAACATCATAAAATTGTTTTTATACGTCGAAATACTAGTTGTTTTGTAGCGACTGCAATTCCGGGCAAGTCAAGAGCGGACGCTTACATGGAATCAATTAATCCTAAATCCATAAGTCCGGTTAATATCCGGCTCCGGTTCTGGTACAAAATTTACTTTCCGACTCCGGTTCGGTAATCGGAAAAATTACTATCCGGTCGATCCTTGATTGGAGGACACTTGTAAGCATGAGCTTTGGACAGAGTTTTTTGCTTAGGTTCAGGCTATGACATAAATCTAGGTTTAGTATAACCTTATCATTACGGTCAGGCTAAGGCTTAGCCTTAGACTTATAGAATATGCTTTAAAATGTGCGGATTTGGGCCCATGCCTATTTCAGTTTAAGCGTAAAGGTTAAGCTTACGCTTGGATTTGCAACGTTTAAAGAAGCTTTCACTGGCGACAATCATAGGCATTTTACAGGCTTTAAAATATACTGCCGCTGTGCCCTAAACGACAAGAACAGTTCTTCGCTGTCAACTCCAGCTGGGCACATACATCGATATGAGGTTATACTGGCTTGAAACGGGCCCATAGCTATAGGGCACCACGAGGTGAGCTTAACCCCTCCTAGAAAAACTTTGGGCAACTAAAAATTTTAAACTTTGCTTGTAAGTCGTAAACAACCCTTATATGCCCCTCCTGAAAAATATTTAGCCTTCGCTAGCAAGGCGTAACTGGCGACGTGCCTGGCTCAAAATGAAATTCATACCCAGCTGGTGCTAACCAATCGTTAAAATTTAAAATCATCTTTACGTTGCACGTCGAACATGGTTCCAACGAAATGATAAATGCGAATGATTGCCGTATTCCGATTGAGCTGATGCTGTTGTGTTGTTATTGTATAATTTCGGTCGGAATCTGGACAAATCGTTAACGACGACTTTAACTTGAAATTTTGCGGAAATAACTAGAAAACATTTGAAATTTTGTGGAACTAACTAGAAAACATTTGAAATTTTGTGGAAATAACTAGAAAACATTTGAAATTTTGTGGAAATAACTAGAAAAGATTTGAAATTTTGTGGAAATGACAAGAAAACATTTGAAATTTTGTGGAAATAACAAGAAAACATTTGAAATTTTGTGGAAATAACTAGAAAACATTTGAAATTTTGTGGAAATAACTAAAAAACATTTGAAATTTTGTGGACATAACAAGAAAACATTTGAAATTTTGTGGAAATAACAAGAAAACATTTGAAATTTTGTGGAAATAACTAGAAAACATTTGAAATTTTGTGGAAATAACAAGAAAACATTTGAAATTTTGTGGAAATAACTAGAAAACATTTGAAATTTTGTGGAAATAACTAGAAAACATTTGAAATTTTGTGGAAATAACAAGAAAACATTTGAAATTTTGTGGAAATAACTAGAAAACATTTGAAATTTTGCGGAAATAACAAGAAAACATTTGAAATTTTGTGGAAATAACAAGAAAACATTTGAAATTTTGTGGAAATAACTAGAAAACATTTGAAATTTTGTGGAAATAACTAGAAAACATTTGAAATTTTGTGGAAATAACTAGAAAACATTTGAAATTTTGTGGAAATAACAAGAAAACATTTGAAATTTTGTGGAAATAACTAGAAAACATTTGAAATTTTGTGGAAATAACAAGAAAACATTTGAAATTTTGTGGAAATAACTAGAAAGCATTTGAAATTTTGTGGAAATAACTAGAAAACATTTGAAATTTTGTGGAAATAACTAGAAAACATTTGAAATTTTGTGGAAATAACAAGAAAACATTTGAAATTTTGTGGAAATAACTAAAAAACATTTGAAATTTTGTGGAAATAACAAGGAAACATTTGAAATTTTGTGGAAATAACTAGAAAACATTTGAAATTTTGTGGAAATAACTAGAAAACATTTGAAATTTTGTGGAAATAACTAGAAAACATTTGAAATTTTGTGGAAATAACTAGAAAACATTTGAAATTTTGTGGAAATAACTAGAAAACATTTGAAATTTTGCGGAAATAAGTAGAAAACATTGACAATTTGAATAATTATAAATAAGCTGTTAACATCAACAGTGCGATGATTGGTGCGTATAAAGACACAAAATTGGAAGTCGGGTGTCGAGAAATATCGGGCACCATGAGATGGGGCGAGTAGGATTTGGCCGACCTATGAAGCAGGCAGCCTCAAATGAAGCAAATATGAGAGAAAAATTAGAAGATGAATTCGTTTCGGTTCTGAAACTTTTTAGTGTTTAGAAGCCAGATTAATCGCATAAAAATGCGGAAATCAAAATAACAATCGCTGAAATACGTTTTGCAAATTTTGCAGATAGGGCACTGTCTTATCGGGGGGTCCCCTAGGACCCCCGTGTTACGGCTGGAAAAAATTTCGTTGGGCACCGTGCGGAGGGAACGCCGCAAATCGTCCCACTATCATCTCTGTAAAGACATCTATTTTAAGCTACGGTACCTGGCTAACATCGTAATGTGCAGCGTTTTTAAGCTGATGTAAAAATTGTACGTTTCCATAGCCTTTGGAAATAAGTTGATTTACTAAATTGGTTTAGTGTTTAATAGTTAACATTCTTAAAATTTCCGGCCCGTGTAAAGATCAGAGGTGGAACGTTTTTCTGTGGGGCTGCCATAATGTAGCCTTAAGCTTACAAATATTTTTGTGGTTTAGGCTCAGGCTTGTGCTTAGGCATGAACTCATTCTTACGCTTACGTTGAGGCTTAAGCTTGGGTCTTAGGCTTAGGAGTATGCTTATACTACTGTTACCGTCCTGTTCTATATATGTGTCAAATGTTCAAACTTTTAACGTTACTTTTATGCAAACTCGTTCAATAATAGCTTTCTTGACCAAAAATTCCATTAAATCAATACAAACCTGTTGCGCAAAATGCAATACCGGTCATAGATTTCAATCGACAGGTCGCTGAAGTGCTCTTACCTTAAGCGAAATAGACAGTATGTTATCATTTTTGTGACGATTGTATATTCTCCGCACCGAAAACAAAAGTAACGCAGTGTAATCGCTTTGTCCAATCAAAGTTGATTGCAGATACGCAGGCGGACCTGAAACAAAGTATACATTTCTGTGTTTGTTGGCCAATGATTTGCCACAGTCGGAGCAAACTCGGAAACGCCTGCTTTGATTTCACGCCATGTCGGCAACAACAAACGCTGAATCTTACCTCGTAATAAAACGATACGAATCGTTGATATACTGCACCATTTTACCTGTAATATTAACCCCTTCTCACATTGAATTGCCTATAGGCAACTAAGCGCAGTGTATATACGTTAAATAATATATATAGCACCGTTTTTAAGAATTGCAACACGTATACATAGTACTAAATCACCACAAGACGTGAGAGCCCCCTCGGGCTCGAGCGTCAAGCTCCTATAGCTGAGTGGTGATGGTATACACCTCCCACTCCAGTCACCGGAGTTCGAATCCTAGCATAAAAGTAGGTCTCAAGGGAAATAGAAAATATTCAGGTGAGAAAGGGTTAATGAGGTATAATTGGGTCAAAATTCTGGTTGATACCCAAAATCCAGGCAAAGCCAAATCCTCTTCTGCTCCCCTGCTCCTGAGTAATGTTCTGCATACGGATGATATAATTGCTTCACGACCAAAATTTACCATAAAGGTATTGAGTCCATCTGGAATTCATGGTTAGGACCCGTTTTCCGAGTTGCAATTCAACTTACATTCAGCATCAACAAACGAATACTGATACGAGACTTCTTGCCAGCCGCTTATCGCCGACGCCATACCATTTGCCGGATCGTCTGGTCCGTAATGGTTGATCAGTTCACTGATTAGTCGTTGGCCAGTTGGTGAATTAAACTTTTCAATCATCGATGCATTCACACGCGGTTCACGTTGAAGCCCTAAACTTTTTAATAGAGTTTGTTTCAAAAATTGATTCGAATCATCAGCAGGCGAATTCGAAGAATGATCTGGTCTATAAAATTAGTAATGAAATGGACGATGCATATACATATGGTTCATAAAATAAAAATCAATATGTTTAGATTGCAAAGAATGAAGCCTAAGCGTAAATCTAAACCAAGGCGTAGGATCTGATCGATCAAAATAAGTAGATGCCTCTGCTTCAGTGAAGGCCTAAACCTTAGCCGAAGCCTGGCCAAGATGGATAGAGTAGTAAAATTCAACGTTGAACGCTAATGTAAAATAAATAAAATACACAATACCGGGCCCGTAGCTAACAAGGGTCGTGGACAACTCAATCCTCCCTCAAAAACAATTTTGACTCCCCCTGACAAAATTTTCAACCTGGCTTGTAAGTCATCGAAAACCTTCCTTTGCATGCCTGACTTGAAAAATTACTTAAAGTATACCGTTTCCGTACCAGAAATTCTTGCATCAACCAAAACTGTATGAGTAAAAAATTACTTTCTAAGCACGTTATCAATTTCTGTCGATACTGCAGTGTCGCCACGACATACACTTAATGTAATACCAAAAATATATATCAGCATCCATCTGACAGTTTGTGTCATTTTATTTATTCTTTTACTAAAAGATACAAGTTTGAAAACAAAACCTATAAAAATTTAATAATTTGTAAGCAAAATATCGCCTTCCAGGAGCGCATTCCATTGGTGAAATCAAGGAGATATTATCCTTTTCTGAAAATTTTTAAGTGGCCAAAAACACACAGTTAATATATATACCTACCTTGAAAACTTTCGTCGTACATATGTCGTAGCCCAAGTCGTAATTTAGCCAAATTCCGAATTCAACAATACCAATTCTGAATTGGGCTAGCCTAGGAGGGCATAATTACGACTTACCAGTTAGTAATAGGTTTTCAAACTAACAAACTGCTGCACTTGAAGATCTCAAAATTTGAGCAGAAATAGGGTGAATCAAAATGCAATAAATGTGCTGAATTTCAAATCTCAACCTTTCCTGGTTCGAAAGTTACAAGACCTATCACCAACTGGTAATAGGTGCTACACACATTTGAGAATACCAGCCCTCATTCAACCTTTAATGCAGTCAGCGGTTATATCAGATCGTTGAATACTTTTAAAAATACGTTCGTTGTTGAAACCTGGATCCGAAAGAAGGGCTTTTTTCACCTTCAGTGAGACCGTACAGAGTGTTAAGTAAATATTACGATAGCTTTACAGAGTCAGCTACCATCATTGCCTTGAAGCAAATCATAATGGATCTGGCCCATGTTACTTTTAGGGACGTCCAGGTCTCTGGTTCGTTTTTGAAAGAGTTGGTTTAGATTCTAGATTACATTTTTTGCTGTCTTTGAAAGAGTTGGTTTAGATTCTAGATTACATTTTTTGCTGTCTTTGAAAGAGTTGGTTTAGATTCTAGATTACATTTTTTGCTGTCTTTGAAAGAGTTGGTTTAGATTCTAGATTACATTTTTTGCTTCGACTTAGGCTTAGGTTTAAGCTTAGGAACACATTTTTGGAACGCTTAGGCTTATGCTTCGGCTTAGAAATTGGTTTAATCTACTGTTTGCGCCCCTAAAAGTAATATTAGTCATGGATGCCATGTGAAGTCGCGGCCTCAGGACTCGCGCTTCAATAGGCCCGTACAGTGTTCCCAAACTGAAATATTTGAATACAGAAATATATTTTGACCTACGTTTTTCGTCAACTCTCTTAATTGTGTCCGCAACACAAATATGCCTCCCGACTAAGTTATCATTCGCCCGTGCCGATTCCGCTTTCTCGGCAGGCGGTTGGATTAAAAATAGGTGATTACTCAAAAAGAGGAAATTTCACCGCACAAGTTCAGTGGCGCGGTCTCGTTTTGGCAGATATCTTCCGTTTTTGTTGATAAAAAGCGAGGCTGCAATATAATTCACTTCTACCAATCTGCGCTACGCGTACACAACACCACTGGTAAACATTGAAAAAGTCAAGTCAAAACACGAAAACTGTATTGTATTTGAGCCAAACTATTTTTTCTAAATTATACACCTTGGCTCACATGGCTAAAAAATTAAGCGAAAAATAAAATGTTTCTGTTTCACATCAATAAAAATACATCGAAGCTATGAAGCTCAACTCAGCTGGCAGGGTGCAACCGGATGTGAAAAACGACGGAGCCGAAAAATACCGGAGACGGAGTCGAAAGTTAACAAAATTTACCGGAGCCTGAGCCAGACCTGCAGTCGAACGTGACACGAAATTCAGTAGTTATGTTAAATTACGTTTAAGGTTTTCCTAAAATTGTACCAATGGTTAAACCAAACGCACAGAACAATACAATTTTTGTAACCTCTGAGAAACTTCGCTACTGAAATTGCCAGAACCTCCGTCAGAAATTCTACCGGAGTCGGAGGTCCATTTTGTTCCGGAGCCGTAGACCTTGTGCCGTGCCCGCAATCCAGTCACGCTCGTAGTCATCTTACCTTGCCAGGGTGACCTAAACATTTTTAAGAGGGGCATACAAGGGTTTTCGATGCTGACTTACTAGCAAGCTAAAATTTTTCTGTGAGGCGGCAAATTTCTTCCATAGGGATGAATCACCCTGACCCCCTCTGTTTACGTGTTCGAGTCCAGCTTGCAGTATAGGCTTTTGTTATTACAGCTGGCATGTGTCCAATCAAAATCCACGCATGCTGAAAGGTTGAATGAACCAGCAAAAGTATACAACGAAACTAGTGGTAGATCGAAACTCACTGCATTGTCCTCGATATATATTAATACTTCATCAACTTCGCGACCAAAATGAGCGAAAGTCAAACGCAATTTTAGTACTAAATCATAAATACAATATTTTAGTATCAATCCCTGTTTGGCTTCATGGTCTGTGTTGGGCCCAAATGGATACGTGAGTGAAGCTGATTTGTTTCTGACACCAACGTTTGGCTCTGTGTTGTTGTTCGCCAACACAAGAATGAATCATTCGAACCCCAAAAAGGTTATTTGCATTAAAGATGCTTTTTTTAGTTTGCAGTCATATGCAAGAGCTAAATACGCAATTGCAATATCGCGTTTACACTTGCTTATCAAACCGATTAACAAACTAGCGTTATGTTTATTTTTTTGCAGTACGTTCAGCTTGCACTAAAGTGCATTTTATTATGCTTGAAATTGCATATTGCAAAAGGTTAACACGATATTTTTCGAAACACGAGCAGCTACACACATTTGGGGGCAGTTCATGAGGGCCCCCCCACCTTAACGCTGCAAATTCCGATGAGTTGATTAATCAACTGAGACAACTAATTAGTCATTTATGATTATTTCTGAGTTAACAGCAGGAAACAACAACTCGCTCTGAGCTGATTTAATTCCGGGTGAGTTGGTTAATTAACACTGAATGAGTTCAATCAATTCAGAATTCTACGTTCTGAAAGACCTAATTCAGAGCTCAGGTTTCTGAATGGATTCAACTTATAACCCATGTTACTTTAGGGGCGTTCAGCTTTACTGGTGGTTCTATAAAAGAGTAATTTTAGATTCTAGATTACATTTTTCTGCTTAGGCTTAGACTTAGGTTTAGGCTTTGGGTTAGGAACACATTCTTGCAACACTTAAGTTTAGGATTAGGCTACGGAATACGCTTAATCTACTATTACGCAACTTAAAGTAACATTGGCCCACTAGAAACACATTCTTGCAACACTTAGGCTTCGGCTTAGGCTTAGGAATACGCTTAATCTACTGTTACGCCCCTTAAACTAACATTGGCCCAACTTATTACAAGTTGAAATCAACTCACTGAAATTACGGTGAACAAGATTTTAAACAAAAAATGGTATTAATATAAATGTGAATTTAAAAAATATTTTGACCATCGCAAGGGACCCCACCTAAAATTTTAGGGGCCCACGATAGCCTGCACCGGTATTTCATGGGTGATTCTTTTCTGTTATCTCTGCACCAGCTGACGTTTGCCCTCAAATGTATGCTTCCAATACAAGGCAATTATAGCACGGTTGGTCCATGTTACTTTAAAGGGCGTTTAGCTTTCTGATGGGTTTATAAAAGAAGGTTTATATTCAAGATTACATTTTTTGCTTATGCTAAGGTTTAGGTTTAAGCTTAGAAACCTACATTTTTGCAACGCTTAGGCTTAGGTTTAGGCTTAGGAATACGCTTAATCAACTGTTACGCACGTAACAGTAACATTGGCGCACCGGTTTTTCACTATTGAAACATTTACTCTCACGCCGTGACCATGCTCAAATTAAGCTTATTCTTACCTCATTTATCTGCAATTCTAGTGACCCTTTTGCTTGTAGCTCGAAGTTGCAACCTTTAGAGGTAAGCAAATTTTGGAGATACGCCAAAATTGTGCTATAAATATTTCATTTATTAATATTTTCAAATTATATTTCAAACAGCTTGCTATCGTGCTTTTTTTGATAGGTTGGTTACCTGTACCGCATGAGGGTCAACAGTAAGGATCTGTATTCGAAACATTTTGGGGTTGGCGATGGCACCATTCTGTACCAAAAACATCCGGGCAGCGTACCGGTTCGAAAAATACAATCATTTACTTGACTGCACTACATGTGTTTCTGTTAATATTTTAACTAATACTTCAAACATAATTGCAATTAACCTTTTGTTTTAGTAGGTTTAGGGTTACGCTATACTCGCCGGACGCCACCAAATAGATTTTACCTGTATTTTTGTTAGCAACGCATAGCGGTATCCGGCACCGTAAAGTATAGCGTAAACCTTAGACTTATAAGCTCAGATTATATTTTTGAACGCACTTTTCATACTTGTTCAATATCAGAACCCGCGTGTGTTCAGTTGATTTAGGCTCGTACTCAGGCTGATTTGTGTCATGCAAGTAGACGTCTATGTTTCTGTTGGCTTTTACTTAAATTTAGGCTGCACATTTTCAGCAGTTTCTTAACTTTGCCAAAACAAATACTGTTTTTGTAACATTTGAAGCCGTTACACTGCAAAAAATGGTGCGTCAAATTGACTCCTTCCTAAATAGGGTTTCTAGGCGACTACACAAACTGAGCCAAGTTCGACTCCACCAAAGTCTAACGTGCGACTAAGTGAGTCGAACGTTTGACTCTGGCGGAGTCGAATTTGACTCAGTTTGTATAGTTTCTTAGAACCTATTTTGGAGAGAGTAAATTTGACTGACCATTTTTTGTAGTGAACTTAGTTTGTATGCAGTTAAATAATGCCTCTAAATGTTGAATATTTAAAACAAAAAGCAGCAAATCCCTGTCATTGCTGGGAGCCGCGTAAAACATCCGCTTTCATATCAATTTACAGCGGGGTATGTTGATGAGGGCCCGTGTATAGAACAGGACCGGATCGTTTTCCGAAGGGCCTTTATTAGAGACAGTTAAAGCTTTAGACTAAATTTTTTGCTTAGACTTAGGCTTAGGCTTAGAAATATGCTTATAGTACTGTTACGGCCTTGTTTCATACATATGCCTTGACGAGGATATGGTTTATTTTTTTTGTCATATTGCAAGTAGGAGAAAAATTAATTTTAGGGCAATTTGAAGGTTCGACTTTTAACCCTTTCTCACATGAATATTTTCTATTTCCCCTGAGACATACTTTTATGCTAGGATTCGAACTCCGGTGATTGGAGTGGGAGGCGTATACCATCACCACTCAGCTATAGGAGCTTGACGCTCGAGCCCGAGGGGGCTCTCACGTCTTGTGGTGATTTAGTACTATGTATACGTGTTGCAATTGTTAAACACGGTGCTATATATATTATTTAACGTATATACACTGCGCTAAGTTGCCTATAGGCAACTCAAAGTGAGAAGGGGTTAATTTGAGACATCGCAGATGTATTTGTTTCACCTGAGCCCGAACTGAAACGAAAAATTGAACGTCGCTGCAACCAAGGGAATAGACACTAAAATTCGGTATGATTGTTTGTACACCTTAAAATTACTACTGAACGGCACTTTTGCTTTCAAAATTGCTGGAACATTTAACAAAAATGCTACCGGAGTCAGAGATCGTTTTTCTGCCGGAGCCGATAGCCAAACTCCGGTTGCACTCTGGCCATAATCTTGAAAAAACAACTCTATGTTAGCTGCATACTATAGTGACCCGAATAAAGAGGGGGTAAAAAGAGGGGGTCCCTATTTTGAGTCCGAATCAATAGAAATTCGTATCCCTAATAAGAGTCCGTAAACGGATAAAATCCCTAAACCCTAATTAGAATCCATAAATGTCAATTATCTCTAATTAGGACCAAATAATGTTGAGTTCGAATCTTTAAAGCATACTTTAGTTTTGAAAGTACATTCCTAAGTATATTACCTTGCATTATCGCTCAAGTTGTTTTTTATACAAGAAACATAGACATTTTTTTCAACGGATAGTTGCAATACCGTATATATCAGTAACGAAGGGCGGCAGAGAGCGGGTCAAAAATTAATAACAGCCCGTAACCGAATAACAGTGGGGCGCCCTCTACAGAGGCCTAATAAATATTAGTCTAGCCTTTTTATTCGTGTCACTACAGTACACCCTTAGGAATAGTCTATAAAAGCTATCCTATAACCAAGACCTGAAGAGTAAAGACAACGCACGCCATGTACTTAGTGAGACAGCTGAATTTGTCCTGAGAGTGTTCCAAAGAAGTATGGCCAGAACAGAGTTACAATTTGTGCATTGCTTTTGCTGCAAGAATGTACAATAAGAGACCCTTTTTATATTGCCGACGAACACGCAGTAGCAATGTACGCAAAAATTTGTTATTGCACATGAAGCGCAAAAGGTTTTCGAAATATTTTCGCAAAAAAAACCACAAATTTTGCTCGGAACTTTCCAAAATTTTCATCCCCCTGATAAATTTTGGAACATGGGGCTGTGCACCACCACTTTGAGTTTTGGCGCACACATGCCACTTCTGTGCAGCCCCTTGCACTATGTTGGTTATGTTACCTCAGGTACGCAGACATTTGGAAGCATATCATATGATACTCGCAGACATGTAGATTAATATATGATATTGCAGTACAGACGGTAACTGTCACATCAAGGTAGCATTATTTACAATTCAAAATTTTTGTGGATTTTTGACAGGGATTTAAGCGTACAGACAAAATATGAATATGCTTTTCGGTGTTATGGTCAAGTTGACTTGCCTTCTAAAAATCTACAAATATTATAGTCATAAGCCGGTCGACTAGGCCTGTAACCACCTGTGGTTCTTGCACTCCGTCCATAGGCTTAGGTGCAGGCTTAAGGTTAAATCTAAAAATTGTTTAGCAAAGCTTTAGCTTAAACTAAAACACATCCCTAGACCTTTGTCTAAGCCTAAAGCGATCCTAAGTTTCAAAACGTTTTTTGAAAACATTTCTGTTATAACAGAAATACTTTTCAAGTGCATCTTGCTAATCATATTTCTCAAATGTAAGAAATTTTTTCTTAAATATCAGAAATATTATTTTGAGTGTGTACAAGAGCTCCAACAGGTGATAGATGCTACATGCATTTGAGAATACTGGCAGACATTAAAATACAAATATTGATCCGTACTGGTTTTCAGCTATACGCCCTCGTTTCAACCGCCCTGTTGGGATGGCAAATTGGTGTGATTGGAAGTTGCATTGAAGATGCGGATGTTCGCGCAGACGGCGTCCAGTTTTGTCATCAGATTAAATTTACAAACAAATGCCCGTGTCGGCTTGGAACCCCATTGGTTCAGTATACGGCTATTTTATTAGGTAAAGCGAAATTGTTGCAATAATTGCATTTTTTGTCCATGTATGGAACAGGACCGGAACACTAGTTTAAGCATATTCCTAAGCCTAAGGCCTAAGTCTACGCCTAAGCCTAAAGCGTAAGGATGAGGCTATTCCTAAGCCTATTAGCCTAGCCTATCAAGCGTAAGCAAAAAATAAGTCTAAAGCTTAAATTGCCTGTATTACAGCCCCACAGGAAAACGATCCGGCCCTGTTTTATACATGGGCTGTATTTTTAAACGGGAGTATATCAGAATGCAAGAAGGTAAATAGAGTGGATAAATTGTTTTTAGAGACACTTCGACCCGAATCAAAAAACGAAGGTAACAAGTCTCTGTGGTTCCTATTCGAAATCTGAATCAATAATGATCTGAATACGAGCGGGAGGAAATAAGCGTCCGGAGTCACTATTTTAGATCTGAATCAATAGGAGTCTATTTCCTTAATTAGGGTCCATAAATGAATAGTGTTCAAAAATACTAATTAGTATATAAAAGTAAATCGTCTTAATTGGATTCAGTTCAGAATTTGATTAATATCTTGAAGTACGTTAGCACACTTAGATCTTATATGTTCTTTAGAAACCGTAAAAAATAGCTAGTATAATTTAAAGTTTGTGTGCCCTAAACAACTCTAGCTGGATTTAAATTAAATTGCAGTCCGAATTCGAATAGCAAGGGGGTTCCCTCTGGAGACCGGTGAAGCGAAACAATAAATATCAGTCCCCACCCGTATTCGGGTCATTACAGTATCTGAGTAGGTAAGAAACAAAGTACACTACGCTGATGAATAAACTATTCGAATCAAAGTGATCGGAAAGCTTTAACACGAGTTTATACGCTGCCGAAGATAAACACGACTACGCCCCCATACACGCAGAGATTAAACCAAATTGCAGTGGCTTAGTACCCTATTTTATCAAATTTAACAAAACTGGAACGCGACACGTAATTTGGGCATTATTGAAGCGATTTTTTGTGCCAATTTGTTGTATACGAACAAAACTTAACAAACAAATTTGTAAAACGATAATAATAATAATAATAACAACAATAATAATAATAATAATAATAATAATAAAATAATAATAATAATAATAATAATACAATGATATAATAATAATAATAATAAGAACAATGATAAAATAATAATAATAGTAATAATAGCAATAATCGTTTTAATTTATTGGTTTATAATGATCGTAGTGCACAAAAAAACTGCAACCACATTGAATACTTAAAAATATTGTTGTTTGATTTTAGGTGTATACACAATACAAGTGATTTGCATTGTTTCAACCATCGGACTAATCATAGCGTCTTGTGCTGCTGTATGGGCCACATTTTATAACGTAAGACCTGAATATTAATAACTCGTAGCTGAGCATTATTCAAGCGTTAGGTACCAAACGTAAACCAAATACTACGCAAATTTCTGGTTTGATACTGTATTCAGTTTATGGTCATTGTATAGAACTTGGGCGGAACAGTAGTATAAGCACATTCCTAAACCTAAACCTAAGCGTAAGCGTAAGTGTATGAGCTTATACTTTAAGCCTCTAAGCCTAAGCAAAAAAATTAGTCTAAAGCTTAAGCTTACTCAATTCCAATCCGACAGAATTTTCGCATACAATGAAATTTTCAAAGAATGCTTTGTCGGACAGTAAAGCATCCGCTGATTGGCATCTTTTGATTGTAGAACGAAATGTTGATCGGTTAAAATGCCAGAATAGACATCGAAGGCATACATCAGTTTCAATCGATTTGACATAATGGCCAATGTAAAGAACATGGGCGGAACAGAGCTATAAGGATATTCCCAAGCCTACGCCTAAGCCTAAACCTAAAGCGTAAACATGAGCATATTCCTAAGTCTAAGCCTAAGCCTAAGCCAAGCAAAACAATAAGTCTAAAGCTTAAGCTTACTCTATTGCAGTCCCACAGAAAAAAAGTTCCGCCCCTAATCTTTTAGATGGGCAATAATCGGTAACGTCATATGTTTGTGTTGTTCACAGAAACTATAAACTCAACAGGTATCACAAAACCTTAAGACGGGGATGCAAACTTGAAAGCCGCGCGTTGCCTGCCAATCGATGCCAGTCGAGGCATCAGCCTCACAATTTAACCGAAACTGCGTTTTAAGCAGGTGTGGGTGTAGTCAAACAGCGCATTTCGTTTGGAAATTCGTTTAAATTTGAATATTTGTTTTCAAGTTTTAGCAAAATTATCGCTGGTTGTATCCGTGGATTGGTGTAATGATTTTCAATCAAATAACCATGTTCAGTTATTGTATTGTTTGGTGGTCCGGCGTAAGTTCATATACACGATTCCATTTGAAAGTTAAATTGACATTGAAATTTTCGGGCACTAAAGTTCATCCAGCGTTGAGTCAATGTATAGAACACAGCCGTAGCAGTAAAGCAGCATAATCATATTTCTAAACCTAAACCTAAGTCTAAGCGTAAGAATGAGCTTATATCTAAGTCTAAACATACGCAAAACAATAGGCTAAAGCTTAAGCGTATTCTATTGCAGTCCCACATTCGCCCTTATCCTTACATCGGTGCAGTTTTGTAAGATTGTTGCAAAAAATAATGAATTGACAGGCGTTGACTTTTCTTGGGATTAGGCTTATGTCGACGCTCGGATTCATCTTAAACTCAAATTTGCTGGATTGAGTCCTCATTTACATTTTGAACAAAACTTCCAAGATTTAGTCCGTCATCCTCGTCTGTGCACCTCAAATTTTCTAAGTAACTGTCATGATTCGTTCGAACAACACATTCCTTTCCAGCATAAAATTCTATTCCTATTTGAGTTAGGCGCGTAGCCAGGATTTCGTTTCGTGACGGAACGTCGTACATTTTTTGACCTTCAGGATCTATAGAGTTCTGGCTAAACTTTAGCTGGTTTATTCTTGTTTCTTCATAAAATTTCAGGCTTGAAATTGTAAATGTTGCGTTTAGATAAAAATAACTGTTACAACTGTTGTTTCAGCGAGCATCAGGCTATTGGTTAGCATTATCACTTGTCGCGTTTGTGACCCTATTTCCAAATGTAAGTTGTTACTAACAGTAGTCAATGGCCTATAGATGTGTTGATTTAAAATGTATGTGGTCAAAGATTTGTTTTCCCAACCCACGCTTTACTCGCGGAAATTGTATTATTTACCCACCCGCACAAAAATGCTTTATCCGCGACCCCCGTTTATCCACCGTTATTTTTTCACTGTTCAGAGAAAACTTGTCTACTTTTCTCAGTGTGGTCTTGGTTTGCGCCACAAAAAACTCAATAGTGATTGGCAGGGTGGAACCGGAGCTGAAAACTACCACGCAGCCGAAAACCAATAACTTTTGCAGAAAGCAGAACGCGCGGTGCTGATACGTACGTAATGCGTCGTCCACTTTAATTTGCGTACGCCGTGTGGAATTTTGCAACGGCAATTGACACCTGCGGTCTGCTATGTTCAAAAATATGATTCTGTTGACGGCTACTGTCAAAATTTTTATTTCCGTTGACAGCTACTGTTTAAAATTTGGCAAAATTTAACTATTTTTAAATTTTGCACCCAATTTTAAGACGGCAACTGTCAATAGCTTCTCAAAAGTTACTATGGCTTTACAGTTGCCATTACAAAATTTGCACCTTCATTGATGCTTACTCCCAACCTAGCCGATACCCGTTGGCAGTGGCCGGGTACACGTTGCGCTCGGCGGTGACGATAGCCATCTGAATAATAAATACCTCGTTGACGGCTGCCATTTCTGAAAAATTTTCAATTGACGGTTGCCGTCTGAACCGCGATTTTCAATTGACGGTTGCCGTCTAAAATATAGATTTTCAATGGACGGTTGTTGTATAGATTGGAATTTGTAAATCTACTGAACTTCGGGGATTCCCGGGCTAACCACTAGCGGAGGCAGAAGAGAGCGAGTAGGTCCGTAGCCAGCTCACCTTGTTTAGGGAGCTAAATATTTTTCAGGAGTGACACAAAAGAGTTTGCGAAAACTTAGGTTAAAAACTGTCTTGGGCTGGGAGGGACAGTAACATTGCATATTTGTCATGAATGTCATATTGGTTTTTGGTTTTCAACTCATATAAGTACGTTTTTAATGCAGCGTAGATCACAACGGCCGCAACAATATAAATAATAGTCGAAATAAAACAGTATCTAAAAACGCCGGCCGGCCCGGCACAGCCTCACTGTTCTCAACCGGTTCCACCGTTGATTGACACATTTTGAATTTTTGGCCCATGTATTAAAGACCAGAGGCGGAGAGTTTCTCTGTGGGACTACAATAGCGTATGAAGCTTAAGCTTTTCACTAATTTTTTGCTTGGATTAGGCTTAGGCTTAGAAATATGCTCATTGTTACGCTTAGGTTTAGACTTAAGCTTAGTCATAGGAATATGCCTATAATACTGTTCCACCCCCTGTTGTTTACATTGGCCGAATTTTTAAACGAAACTTAAAGAGTACGAATATATAAATTTTTCTCAATTTTAGATGTTATTCTGGTACTCTATGACGTCGTATACACGTGAAACGCGTGCTATTAATCGTTATAAAAGTTTCTTTCGTGGAAATTCAATTCGATTTTCAAAAGGCGCAAGCGGATCGCCGCCTGCTAGCGGCACTTTCAAAGTAAGCCACTAGCCAAGTAATTTAAGCATATAGCAACTTAGAATTCACGCTTGCCAGTCAATATAAACCCCTTCTCACATTGAGTTGCCTATAGGCAACTAAGCGCAGTGTATATACGTTAAATAACGTATATCGCACCGTTTTTAACAATTGCAACACGTATACATAGTACTAAATCACCACAAGACGTGAGAGCTCCCTCGGGCTCGAGCGTCAAGCTCCTATAGCTGAGTGGTGATGGTATACGCCTCCCATTCCAGTCACTGGAGTTCGAATCCTAGCATAAAAGTAGGTCTCAGGGGAAATAGAAAATATTCATGTGAGAAAGGGTTAATTGACAGTTATGGGACGACCTTGTTGAAAATTATATATGTAAGCACTTTGAACTAATATGGTCAACAGTATATGCCTGTCTGCCGGCAGCATATATGGCGTAGTGGCAGATTGTTACCTTAAGGATCTGTGGAACAAGGCTGAAATGTGTATGTTTGCTTGCAATTTGAAAACTTTGATCAAAAATCCTGCTGCTTCAGACCCGTAGTCAGCTCACCTTGCTAGGGGTGAAGGAGGGGGGCAAAAATCTACCAGGAGAGGCATTCAACGGTTTTCAATGAATTACAAGCCAGGTTGAAAACTTTCTAGGGGGGGGGGCAAATCTTTCCAAGGGAGTTAAGTTCCCCCTGGCCCCGTTGGCTACGGATCCGTGCTGTTTTTAATTTCGCAAAATTTCACAAAATATGCATAAGGTCGGTTACTTTACAACGCTTGTTTTAAAAAGTCATAAAATTTTGCTTAATTTTTTTATGTTTCTATTTCAACCGTATAGTATTTTAGGAAAATTTAGCCCAGCAACAGATCGAAGTCGTCTATCAGCATCCCGGAAGTCCACCGCAACCGAGGCTAAAATCAGGTTCGCTACCATGGAAAACGATTGATTTGCCGCCTCCTCCTGGTTAGTTTAAATTTCCGTAATTCTAATACTGTGAGTGTTTATAATTTGAACCCGTAATGATCAGGGGTGGAACGTTTTTCTGCGGGACTCGAATAGAGTAACGTTAACCTTTTGACTAATTTTTTGCTTTGACGTAGGCTAATAGGTATATGCTCATTCTTACGCTTAGGTTTGGGCTTATGGTTAGGCTTAGGCTTAAGAATATGCTTATACTACCATAACGGCCCTGTTTTTATACATTGGTAATAACGTGTTTGTGAAGCTCAGTGATTCCATCCCATGCTAAGCATAACTTATTGCTGTTTGCACGTTGTAAGTCGAGCTACGTTCACCACATATTTGCCCATAAGTGATTTTGCTCTCTAGCGTGTTGATCCGACACGGCCCTGGCGTTTTCCTGCTAATTACATACCTGATTATCGGAGGTTAAACTCAGTAGGGTGGACTACGTCCCTTCCCAAACCTTGGCTATTTTTTGCTTTACAACTCATTAATTCTGAAACCAAGTTTTCAGCACGGGGCATGGTTCGCACCAGGTTGTACGCACAATCTAAATAAAGGGGAGTTGGCCAAAAACGCAACGCGTGCCGGGTATATTCTTTTGTACATAGAATGTGCCCAGTTGCGCACTCTTGTTAAATAGCGATTATCCACTCTTGGTGAAACAAACACAATAACAAAACAAAACTTTTGGTCTCATATATTTGACTCAATTGTTCTGAAAAATAATCTCATGAAGTTTTGTGATGTTCTGAACTATTTTGTAGAGTTTTCAATATATTTCACAACCTTCAGGCTTAAGTCGAAATCAGCGATGGATCCAAAAATTTCTGACGCTGAGGTGGGCTGGCAAAGCTTATGAGTATGCAATATGCGTATCTGCTAATTTTCTAAGGGTTAAAATTGTAAGGTAAGGTACATTACCATTTCATCACAAAATTCTGACGTAAGTTAGCGTACGCCCGTCCCCCCCCGAGACCTCCCTCTGGATCCGCTAGTGGTCGCAATCTCCTTCTACCCTATGCAATTCTGTAACCGGTCCTAATTTTTAACAAAACGTATTTCAGAATACGAAATTGCAACGCTGCCAGGTGGATCAGGTTTTGTTTCAAAAATTCAGTTAAGTCCAAGTTCGAAGCAACTGATCGAAGCCGGCGACAAGGTTGATCCACAGGTTGCTAATTTTACTCGCGACGAACAAACCTTTGAGTCACCAGGTGTCGACCAAACTTATGACCGTCGTTTTCTCACAAACCGCGATCATAGCGGTATTTTTGAAGCAAATGGGCAACGCATAGCATCTGTGCACGATCCAAATTACAATTACGATGAATTTAGTAACGTTTGGCAAAATGCAGCCACATTCTGCACCGGGCAACAGCTGAATATCACACGACAACCCAATATTCACGATGATCCTTCATACGGTAAGCGTCAAAACAATGCTGTGGGTTCTATTAGGTTTGCAGGCACAGATAATATGGCGCCTATGACAATTCCAAACCCGGAAACTGTCGGGAACAAATTTAATCTGGGCGAAACTCAAGAACACAACATACCTTGTCAAACTCCGCAATCACTATTCAACATTGGGTCGACCGCCACTGGAATAAATCAGCAGTCGCCCGATTATCAAGGAGACAGTTCGTTCGTATCGTCTCGACTGGGATCTCTATCGCCTGAGACGTCGCCAAACTCACCCCCAACCGATAACACCCAGACCGAGACACCACCGACACAATCCCCACCATCAGATGTTTCTCAACCTTCGCGACAAACGAACATCAATTTCGCCAACGGAGAGAACAGGCGACAAATATTCGATACCCCTCGATCGACTGGAGAACTTAAAGGTACACCCTCGTCGCAATCTACATCGTCATACGGTGCCCTGCCGTCGCAGCGATCTGTCAACAAGTTTGACGACGATGATAACAGCGGACAAATAATGGAAACGCCTCGAGCAACTGGAGGACTGATATCCCCAAGTGAGCGAAAAAGTCGAAAATACACACGGAATCGTGGTCCTACTTGTCCAACGCGTAGCGACAGTGGCAGCAAGTTGCCAACTGCAAACGCCGATGGTGGAATTGTTGCACGTCGCCGCTCAAAATCTCCTCATCACCGCAGGATCGAGGGTCGACATCGACGATCGACACATTACGATGAAGATACAGATTCGTGTTGCTCGGCAACTTCGTTGTCGCGGCGACAAAGTGACATGGAGTTGTACGAGGCGACGCAACATCAACATTTCAACAATGGTGAACCAATATTTCAATGGAACGTTGTTGATCATGAATGCGGAAACAATGATGGAAGCGGTGGTGCGGCGACTCACGATGGGAGGCCATATAAATCGACGTGTATTTAACCTTTTCTCGCATGAATATTTTCTCTTTCAACTGTTACCTATGCTCGTATTTTTTAATATTTGTCCTCCAACCTACCACCAGTCGGTGATCTGATAGGTCTTGTAGCGTTCCAACCAATGAATGGTATTAGGTTCGAAATTCAGAACATTTTTTGCATTTGGCTTGTTCTCCTTTTGTACCAATTTTGAGATCCGCAATTGCATCAGTGTCATTTTGAAACTTAATAATTGTTGAGGCCTGCTACAAGGATTTGAGAATATGGGTGCCGGTGTCAAGCAATCGCTTTGACGTGTTGACAAAATATTGTACTCTGTACTGAGTATACGATTATTGATTGTTACGCACTACGCAATGGATACCATTCCGCGCACGCAGAGTCGGCAATTTAGTTGCTCGTAGTATACTCTATGTAGAATGAGGTTAAACATCCGCTTAAATTGTGATCCAATCGATCTTCATTCGTGCGGGCGTGTGTCACCAGTCGCAGCCCAGCTTCGGTCATTCTTTCTGTCTGTGGCGCACCAGTAGGGTGTAACCGGATATCCGTTTTCGTTACCGGTAAAAATTGGTGTCCGTTTCCGTTTCCGTTAAAGAAATAACGGAAATTCTTTTATTTGTACGCCGAATATTAATTATAAATCACGTGTATATCTCCGCAGTTTGTCTTTGTAGATATGCTGCAATTGTTTGAAATGAAATAAATATAATACGAAATTTATTCAAAATCTTACAAATTTTGATGCATCCGCCATTTATTTGTAGAAAAAATTGCACGCCTCAATTGTGTTTTTTGAAAAATAAATCATCTTTAAAATTTTTATACTTCAATATCCGTTTCCGTTATTTTTGTGATCCGTTTACTCACTGTCTACCGGTATTTCAACAGATTGCTCCAAAACTTGTAAAAACGCTTGTTATTCGTTTCTTTAGAAACCTCGTGAGGACACATTATTTCTCACCCGTCCCCTTCAAATAAATTAATTCGTGTCAAATTTGACTCTTGAAGGAGTGGTATGGTGATCAATGGAGAGTGCACCGAGGTAAATGAATAAAATTTAACAGACATTTTATTTTGAAAACCTAAAATTAGCCCATAAAAGAAACATTTATAAATTAAACGTAAAACTCAAAATTATATATTTGTTGTGAATTGTTCTTTTGACGCGCAATATACAAGCAAACCAAAGACAAGTTACCTGGACGATTTAGAATTAAGGTGTAACAAGATATCTGTTCCCGGTAAAAATCGGTGTCCGTCACCATTATAGAAATGTCAGAAATTTTATTTTTTAAGATAAAATTAGCTATAAATTATGTACGAAACGAACAGTTTCTCATTACGGATATGCTGCAATAGTTCTAAATGAATGAATAAGTAAACAAAATTCATTTAAAACCTTGTAAATTTTGGCGCATCCACAATTGTTTTTTATTTTAGACAGCGCGGAGACCTTTTGCATGCTTCAATTGTGTTGGCAAAAAATAAAACATTTTTGAAACTTTTATACTTCAATATCAGGTTTCGATATTTTGAACGCTATCCGTTTCGTTTATTTTTGCTATTTGCTTACAGTCTTTAGAATCAAACTGTAAAAAATACAAGTTGCCAGAAGCCTGGCAAATCGTTTGTAACTTTTAGTTTCGATCCGATGACCACAACAATGCTGTTTGTCTATACAATGTTACTTTTATGCGTGAGTTGAAATGTTTCAGTCTGAATAGCACTGTTGCTAGCGCGAACTAGCTGTCTGTACACTGCAAAAACGGCGAGCCAAATTGAATCTAGCAGTACGGAAAGAGTCAGTTTGACTCAAATTTTTTGCAGTGTACTACTCTTTCATGCACTACTTGTTGAAATTCGTTTAATACTACCTGCTCTGCAACGAAATTAGTTTTCAAAATGTGAAATTACGTATATTGTTGGCACATTTTACCATAACACTTAAACGAATACACAGGAGCTAAAATAAGGGTTGCTAAAGTACGTAAATAAATTCTGGTTAAAACGTGTAAAACTTTGGGTCAGTACATATTTTCAAAACGTATATTTGTTTCTAACCCATGATTGGTTAATTTGTTTCTAACACATGATTGGTTAATTTGTTTCTAACACATGATTGGTTAATTTGGTTCAAACGTACAGTTCCACCCCCCGATCCCCACGTCACGGCCCATAAATGGTTCAAAGCATATTCTGTAGACATATTTTGACCGTCCCATTAGTCGCCCTATTGCACCATTACTTTTGTTGTGAGCGTCTGCTCGCAAGTCCCAAATGTACAAAATGAAACTATTTTAAGCCGAAACAGCTGTTTTTGTTTGGCTTATAACGGCCAAGTTTTAAAAAAAAGCTGGGCTTTTTAACTTTGACCGTCTTCATATTGACTTCGAAAGGTTTCCGTCGCCGCGTAGGGCCAATGTAAAGAACAGGGGCGGAACAGTATTACAAGCATATTCTTAAGCCTAGCCTAAGCCTAAACCTAAGCGTAAAAATAAGCATATTCCTAACCCTAAGCCTAGGCTTAAACCAAGCAAAACAATTAGACTAAAACCTAGGCTTACTCTATTCTAGTCCCACAGAAAAACTATCCGCCCCTGATCTTTACATGGGCCCCTGTAGTTACACCACTCCTTTGTTGACATTTTATATCCTTAAATGATAAAGATTCATTTATTATAATACACAACCATACATAATTGAGCAACAAACGAAATATTGAAGCCGAAGACAACAAAGAAATTTGGAGTCTAATCCAATACGTTTGGCGACACTTTTTGGCCAAGTAGGGCGTATTTCAGAAACAACTTGCCCAGTAATAAATAGTCTTTGCTGGGTTTCTGAAACCATACTCAAGTACGGCTTAAAAGAGTTGAAGTATGTGCTAAGCAGTTACTTAACAATTTTGACGCTTTTCACAGCGTAAAAGTATATAATTACTTAAATGGAAAGTATACAAATACTTAAATAAGTGACCAAATTTGATACGTTGCAGAGTAGTTCAAACCACATTAGCGGTGGTATAATTTAAATTGTAGACACATGATGCGTCCATAAAAAACTATGGTTTTCTGGTTATGACGACGACTTACATTTGCCGGAATTTTGTTTTTGATCAAAAAGTTTAGTATTTTTACGTCAAGTCAGCGACTTAAGTAGTTAATTTAAGTATATAAGGTAACTTAATATTGACGTAAGGTTTCAGACACCCATTCAATAATTTATATTAACACGTTAGGTACTGGTGTATTTATATTTGCTACTTTTGATAGGGCCACACCTAATTTGTTCAACAAAACCCCCATGACAAACCCGTAGAACCAGAAAATGTTGTAATCTATTAGTGAAACTGAAATGTATGCTGAGCAAAATTTAGCTCGTTCACATGAATATTTTCTGTTTAATAGCTAAGCATAAACCTAAGCTTGAGCCTAAGCGTTTAGAATAAACAGATGCCTAACGTATTCCTAAGCCTAAGCCTATTCTTAAGCCTATGACATACTTTCAGGCATGGTACAACCGGAGGTCTGCATCAGGGTCCGGCTCCGGCAAAAAATCGGCCTCCGGCTCTGGCTCCGGTAAAATTTTTGCCGGAGGTTCTAGCCATTCCGGTAGTAAAATTTTGCATAATTTTGCTAAAATAACCTGTTTATCGCGTTTTGTTTTAAATTTGTCACAATTTTCCACAAAGAATCTTCGAAATTTCGCCAAACATTAGCGTAACATCAAATTACTTAACAACTTTATAGTAGATATTGGCAAAATTTACTACTTAACCATCAGTTTTACTTTCGCCTCACCTCCGGCTCCGGCTCCAGTATTTTTCACCTCCGGTTACACCCTGCTTTCAAGGTAATGATTCGAATTCGAAACAATCACATGGTATTCGTATACGGTCACCAATCGGCGACAAGGGCTTAACAGTCGGTCCTCAGATGGTTCTCACGTCTTGTGGAGATTTTGTACTGCGCGTGTTTCACTGTTACACCCAGCATACTGTGCATAAATTTCACTACCACAGTTTACGCTAACCTACTCATTCTGTTCGTGCGTTAGCCACTCTATTGGATCGGTAAAATTGAAACATTTCAGTTCACGCAATACCCGAGTTCTCAAAACTTGTAATCACCTACATCAGATAATTCGCCGAAGCATATAATATTATACTGTTGTCTCTTAATACCTCTCATCACCCCAGTGATGGGTCAAGAAATTGGGGACTTTGAAACCGAGCGAAACACCATACACACGCAATTTAAACCGCTAAATCTTAATTCAAAATTTTGGTTTTGATTCGTGTCGGGTGACCCGGAACCTGGACGTCGTATCCGCCATCGTGTCGTCACCACCAGCAACAACAAAAAACATAATCGTTAATCAATTGCGGATACTGTATCGTTGAGCAATAAAATAACACTGGTTTGAGTGCAGAATTCAAAGCGCGCATTAATGCATCGATATCAAGTATGGTCATATAAGTTTCATGATTACGATCAATCCATGTCTTACTTGACCATTGAATTACAATTACTGAAATTGCAAGAATATTTGTCAACGCAAATAATATTGCAATTATTCCAGCGTACAATGTCATATCGTAATCAATTTCAGGCAAATTACGCGATACATTTCGTCGCAAACGCACCGATGGATGCATCCATTGTCGTTGTTTCAGCGTTCGACCTGCGATCGTCATAATTGCCATCTGTAAAACAAGATCGTTTAACCGTTTCTCACATGAATATTTTCTATTTCGTCTGACAAATTTGTCAAGTTAACCAGGGTCGTTGGAGAATCAAATATTTAGCACCACTGTGCGGTAGCAGCGATTGTCACAAGTGCACAGTTATACGCAAGAATGTTTAAACGTTTTCCGAGTAAATATTTTGTATTCTGTCTGAGATATATAAATTTCAAGCTAGGATTCGAATCCACAAATGGCGTTTATCAAGATGCCATTGAATAGGAGAAAAACCGGAACTGGAGGACATCAAATTTTGTGGCAGCTGGAACTAAAACCGGACGAAAACCAAATGTTTAAGTACTTGAAATTATGTTACTAAGAACATTAGTCTGTAAAATATTGGCTGAGTTCCTGAAATCTTACTTAAGTATTTACATAAGTTATGCTTAAGTTACTTATAAGTCGCTGACTTAAGTAAGTACTTAAATTTTCGAGCACAACCAAAGGAACACAAAATATCGGCCATTGCCGTGACAAGAAACTAATAGTTTTACTTTATAAATAAGGAGACATCATTTAGTCTACAATTTCAATTAGACCAAGGTTAGTATGTCTGAGCGGTTCATTTGTAGTATATCAAATTTATAGTCAGCGACTTAAGTATTTACTTAATTTAATAAGTACGCTATTAAAAACGGCAAAATAGTTGAGAGCTCGTACTTAAGTACTAAAGTCGTACTTAAGTGTGGTGTTGGAAACTTAGCCAATAACACGAAAATGTTTTAACTTTGTTCTCTGACGAACCTCGCCCTACTAAAAATTCACATATTGTTTCAAAGTACAATGGATAGATAGATGTCAATTGAAAGGCACACTAAGGTGCTTAGACACAGTTGATTCGTTACACAGTCAAAACACAATGATACTCTCACTAAACGAAACAGCTATTATAAAAATAATAAAAAATTCACTAACCAGTTTTCTGGGAACCTCCTGCAAAATTTCTACCGAAGCCGGAGTTCGGCTTTTTGCTACATCCTTAAGTTAGCTTCTTATATACCATGAAAGTTAGGATGTTTTATAATTTTCCAGTGTGATAATACCATATTTTGTGAGCGATCCAAGTTGTTCACTATCACCGTTCTACTATAACAGTCTTTCGGTGAAGCGTTGACGGACAGTAATGTTTTGTGGAGATTTTGTACTGCACATACTTGAAATATTTGTAAGCATTGCGCGTTTTGTATCATTGGGTGTATTAGAACATAGTTTGACCCAATGGCGGATGCATGGGGGGGCCACCCCGGCCGTGCCCCCCCGCCCCCAACAGCATCTCGACAAAAATTCTATAGCAATTTTGTGACAATAGTTCGTGGTTTGTGTATGGGTAAAAAGTAAGTTTATTACCTGTGAAATTTTGGCCCCCCATTTTGAGATCCTGGATCCTCCACTGGTTTGACCTTATAGGTTCTAATACTCAATTGACTGCACGAAGGCAATATTAGCAAACAGTTCTTTGTATGTTAATTAACTGACACATATATTTTCGACAGATTTAACCTAAACAACGCTATAGCAGCTATGGCGCAACGGTGCCGCAAGGCGGGCGAGACTCTCGCACCCCCTCAGATTTTGATAAACATAAATTTTTGTCAAACGCGCAACCAAGATTTCGTTTCAGAAGGACAGTAAAAATATTTAAAAATTATTTGCGCGAGTGATCGAGTGAAATTTTTGGCATTTGCAGGTTATTAAATCCTGGAAAAGTTCCTTTTCAAGGGTTTCAGTAATTTCGGGACGATATATCCCTCCAACCCTCTTCTAGTATACACTCCTGAACTAGTGTATCAATAATGCTAAAATTGCGTTTGGATTCTCACATATATATATTGTTCTCCTCTGAATGTGCTTGCCTCTGTTGGTACTATACGGTCTGCACGACCCCTGTTTGAAGTTTTGCCTAAAGTTAACCACCACGCCAGGAATCGAACCTCAGCCCTCTTGCGGTCGAGCCAAGCATGCTACCACTACACCACGCGTCCATTGCAACAACTTCTTATACCGGTATATGCTTACAGGCATGGCAACATTTGCTTTATATACACTTACGTGCACATATACCGAAAGCCTCGTTGTTTTAGTGCCAGCTATCATGCCACTGTTACTGAGGTACTTAGCTTACCCATAAGGTTGCGATGACAGACATCGGCAAAATAATATTGACGGTCGCAGTGAAATCATTTTTGAACGTTTGTGACGCCATAATTGAGTAATAATCACGTTTTGCGAGCTCAGCTAAATCATACCGCAGTGTAAACTCAGACACATTAAACAACGCCGACACCGCATACACTCCAAGTGTAACTGCAACTGCAATACGCCACGCTGTATCGCCGCGAACCAAATGCTTATAATGTGACCATTCCCATGTTACGAACAGTCGTTGAACGCAAGTTGCAATAACAAACATTGAAATCACGGTAACCATACATTGGCGAACGTCGATTATTATCGGAAACCACGGTTCAAAATGAATCAATTTATTTTCAGTATCGTTCACTTGAAACTGGTGTATCTCTTCAATTGCAAACGGTGCAATATATGCAACCGATTGAAATATACAAAATAACAAATCAGCAAGTGATACACCGATCAGAAGGACTGTAAGTGAACTGGACGGCTGTATTGCGGTGAAACAAATGAGTGAAAACAGATTGACAAATAAACCGAAAAAACAAAATATACCCAACAGCGTTCCGATCACAAGGTCTATGGTAGCCATTTGCACTGCAGTCCACAGCTGGTATCACAGAGTATTAATTATGTTTGCGGCTAATATCATTTTATATATTGTGTCACATTTTTAGTCTTATTATTGTTAATATCTTGAGTATAATGAAAGTTAGCGCACATTGCGAAAAAGGTTAATTGAATCTAATCTGACGCGGTGTTGATCGAATACTTCTTTTTAAAGGCGTGCAGCCAGGGAGGGTTTAAAAGTCAAACCGCCTTTGAAATTTTTGTGAACGGACTTGTAGCCGATTTTTCAGTTTGTAAACACAAGAAACACCTCTTTGAAATTTTTCTAAAACGTAACTCCAGTTTCCAATATCGTGGCTACGCACATGCTTCTGGAGTCATATACGTTACGGTTTCGTGCGTTTACCGCATGCGTAGCAAAAATTTTTGTCAAGGATTCAATATGGTACACATAAAAAAGTATTTCTGAATTTGTTCAGAAAAGTGTTTTCTGTGGCAAATCTGAAAAGTTTTGCTGATATTTAAGACACTTTTTCTTAAAATAACTGGAAAACGTTTATTTTCAGACTTTATTTCAAAACGTATTTTGAAAACATTTTTGTTACATAACAGAAATACTTTTCAAATGCACCTTGCTAATCATATTTCTCAAATGTAAGAAATTTTTTCTTAAATATCAGAAATATTATTTTGAGTGTACTGCTCTGCTTGCAATGCTTATTGGGATCTGTTAGAAAATGTGTGAGACGCTCTCGCCAGCTCATACGGTTTCGCGGCGTATACATATACGTATCTTGTAGTTGCAACCTTATGGTATATGGAGCATTGTAGCGAAAAGTTTACATGGCTGCTTAACTCAGCAGTTAGAGCAGCTGACCAGTAGTACGTACCTCGTGGTCAACAACCGTACAACATTCGATGCAAAATTTTTTACGAAAGTTTCTATATGATGCAGCTTAAACTTAGAATAAGCATAATCTGTCGGCGCCATGGTACTTCTAAGATAATCAGTGTCATATAGAGACCTTAAAATGAATCAAAACGATCACAGTTCGTGGGTAATTTGTATATTTCAACCAAAAACTTTGAGCCAAACCAATAGTGGTTTGTATCCTCAAAATTGTGAAATATATCTCTGATTCATGTGATTTTGTTTAATTTTACAAACGCCTCGTATAAAGACGTCCAGTTCTCGGGCTGGTAGCCGAAGAGCGGGGGGACGAGGAGGCTGATCACCTTCAACTGGAAAGATTCCCCCGCTAGAAAATTTTCAACCTTGTTTGTAAGTCAGTTGTAAGTCAACGAAAACCCTTGTATATATTCCCCTCCTAAAATTTTTTTGGCCAATGTAAAAAACAGGGGCGGAACAGTATTATAAGCATATTTATAAGCCTAAGCCTAAGCCGATTTAAGCCTAAGCCTAAACGTACGCCTAAGCGTAAGAATGAGCATATTCCTACGCCTAAGCCTATGCCTAAACCAAGCAAAAAAATTAGTCTAAAGCTTAAGCTTAACCTATTCTAGTCACACAGAAAAACGTTTCAACACTGATCTTTACATGGGCTGAAATGTTTAGCCACCCACACAAGGTGAACAGACTACGGACCTGCCTATTTTAAAACAAAGCTGATCGAATACAAAAATATGGCAATTTAGCCATCCGAGAACATGGCTCAGTGGAAAACAGCGGCAACTCGTCGTACCGACGACTTTTCACTTGGCAGCTTCCTAAGCATAAACCAAAGATTTGATAGTAAGCCTAATGATGGACGATATATTGTCGAATCGACAAAATTTCGGATTACAAGTTAATTACGGTCGGGGAATTATTGTAAAACCGGCGGAGCCGTAGCCAGAAGGGGCAATGCGAGAGCAACCATCCATTATAGAATTTTGACCACAAAGTAGAAACATTCAAGCCCCGCTTGTAACCTGCTTATTCCAACGCATACCCCACCTAAAATTATTTTGGACACTTGAGCAGTTTAAGCTACCCTATATATACTTGGAAACCGGAGAACTGATGACGTGGTGAAATAGAAATTTATTTGTCTTGACGTCATATACAATTTTTTTAATATATCCTTTCAAATTTATTGTATAAATCAAAAATCATAGCCCCAACTGTGAACGGTATTGAGCAGAAAAAAAGCAATCTTTTTAACACAAATATAATAAAATAGAGTTCGATATCGTCGAAACACTGAGATGAATATCGTCGTATTCGCAATACATCGACCAGAAAATTAAGCAACAACAACAACAGCATCACCACAATGTGTTGGCTGGAACCAAAAAAATGCTGCCCATAAAAATATGGTGTTTTGTTGCTAAACGCTAACAACAGTCGCACACCTCAATCGACGCCAGACATTAATATGATCAGACGCAAATATACTGGCAAATCCGAGTGAAGCCACGTTGACGCTATTCTAATAAACAGAAAACGAAAACTAAAATTAATATCTATGGTAAGATTTAGCACTAAAATTGCGTTTGCCTTTTCGCTTGTTAAACTTAAAAAATAGGACAATTTTCAAGGGCACAATATACGGACGGCTATTAATGAAAAATACACCTGTTGGCTAGGTCATATGTGTAAAATTTCACTGGTTCAACGGGCCAATGTTACTTTAAGGGATTTAACAGTGCATTACGCGTACTCCTAATCCTAAGCCTATACCTAAGCGTTGTACAAATGTGTTCCTAAGCCTAAGCCTAAAGCCTAAGCCTAAGCAAAAAATGTAATCTAGAATCTAAACCTACTCTTTTATGGACCCACCAGAAACCTGGACGCCCCTTAAAGTAAACATGGGCCGGTGCAACGTGTGTTTGCAGTAGCTGATTTGTGAGTGTTTTGTTATGCATCAAAGGTTTGACGAATGATTTTGCTTCGCAAACGGGCACATAAATCAAGCCGAATTGTATACGCGTCCACGGTACAGTAAAACAGTTTCAAAAAATATCCTGACTGCAAATTTCAAACAGTGATTCCGTCGATTAGATTATTAAAGCTGAAACGCCTAACATACGTATTTTGAGTACTGTTCCTGCAATGAACAACACAAAGTCAGAAAAACAAAAGACACAAGTTCAATGCCGTTTTTGGGTTATTTTCAGTCGTGACGATGATGTGGTAAATAAGAATTGTATATTTGAAACACTACACAGGATTCGCCGCTATTGGAAAGGCGTATACGTGGGACTGACGTTTATTTGGCCTCTCCAGAGGGTACCCCCCTGTTATTCGGTTACTGACTGTTATTTACTTTTCGCCCGCCCTCCGCCACCCTTCGGTACTGATAAATATTCGGTGTTGCAACTATCCGTGAGTTAAACGTTTATTTGTCTTGTGTCAATAGCTTGAGCGATAATGCAAGGCTATACTTAATGTAATTTCAAAACTTAAGTAAGCTTTAAAGTTTCGAACTCAACTTTATCTGGTCCTGGAGTCATTTGTGCCCTACAATTAGGGATAATTGACATTAATGGACTCTGATTAGGGTTTAGGGACTATCCGCTTACGCACTCTTGTTAGGGATGCGGACCCCTATTGATTGGGACTTAAAATGGACACCCCCTCTTTTAACCCCTCTCTTATTCGGGTCACTACAGTATTAAACTTGACAGGAAGAATACTATTTGAATATTTAGTAAGTCAAACTTTATGAAGTTGTTCAATTGATGAAACCGGGCCCGTAGTCAGAGAAGGGGTGAAGTGGGGGCTCAACCCCATTTGAACTCTCTATTAGAAAATTTTCAACATTGCTTGTAAATCATCGATAACCCTTGTAGGCCCCTCTTGAAAAATTATTTGATTCATTTAGCAAGGTGAACTGGCTACGAACGTGGTGAAAATTGTGTTCATTATTTGAGACACTAGAACTGGGGGTGAAGACTATACAGTAAAATCCATTGTGTTTTATGACAGTTGTTTGAGTTGTTAGCGCCGTAGGTAAAAACACAAAATTGATAAAATACAGAATATTGATGTTTGTGAGCAAACCAGTGGGCGTATTAACCACCCATATCGATGCTTATCTTTGCTCGCAATTGCATACCATATTGTTGGTTGAAAACTGTTTTTTCTTTATACAGTAAAAAATAATTTGGATAGGTGCTTTGGACAACTGCACTGGAAAAAATGGTGAGTCAAATCGATCTCTATGAAATAGACTTCTCCTGACTACACAAACTCAGTCAAAATTCGGCTCCGCCAGAGTCAAATTGAGTCGAATTAACGGAGTTGAATTTTGGTTCAGTTTGTGTAGTCAGGAAAAGCCTATTTTGAGAGAATCAATTTGACTCACCATTTTTTGCAGTGTGGTGTCTGTGCTGACCTGAACGAAAAATGAAATTTTCGCCTCGTACCAATTGCGAACTTGCGCTAAAAGTGCAAGAAACATTTTAACAGAAAATGTACACCGCAAAAATGGTGAGTCAAATTGACTCTCCCCGAATTAGGCTCTATACAGGACTGCAAGAACTGAGTCAAATTTGACTCCGCCAGAGTCAAACTGAGTCCTACGTTTGACTCACGTGGTGCCGAATTTGACTCAGATTGTGTAGTCCGCAGAGCCTATTTCGGAACGTGTCAGTTTGACTCACTATTTTTTGCAGTGTATTCACGGCAGTTCTTTGTTAGCTTTCACAGGAAAACATTTAATTTAATTTAATTTTTGATTCCGCCAAGATCCCACCATATTATCAATTATGGAGCGTTCACGTTATACTGTGTACAGCAATTCAAAATTTTGTCCACCCACGTTCTTTCAAGAACAGTACAAAATAGTACTATCGGGAACCCATACTGACAGCAGAAATTTTGTGCATAGCAAATGCAATTTGATAGTACTCCCTACGAAAGGAATAAGGACATTTTAGGCACTGTTTGTGCAGTATATGGGACATTATGATAGTATTACATATATTCGCTGTTGGACATAACAGGGTTACCACTACCTGTTTCATACTCCCTCTTAATATTCCCAGGATAGTCAACAGAACTTATACCTTTTAATCAACTAAACAAGAGAGTCCCATCGAATAGACTAGTAGTTGGTAACTACAAACTGCTGACAAGATACAATCACGGTATGCAAAAGAATGGAAATCTACATACTATTTGTATAGCGTGAGATTGGTCGCACAGCTGCAAGCCTAATCTTGTAGACTATTGAATGCCCTAATTTGAAAGCCCTGAAGCATAGAGTAGGGTGTCCTAAAACAGGGTACAAATTTTCAAAGTTGTGTTCCATTAGCGAGTAGTGTATATAAACGTTCAAATCATACACTTCACAAAATAGTGAGTCAAATTGACTGTCTCCGAAATAGGCTCTACGGGACTACACAAACCGAGTCAAATTCGACTCCGCCAGACTCAACCGTGCGACTCAGTGATTCCAATTTGACTCTAACGGAGTAGAATTTGATTCAGTTTGTGTAGTCCCGTAGAGCCTATTTCGGAGAGAGTCAATTTGACTCACCATTTTTTGCAGTGTACATTCGCGATATGCTACTCGCTAGAAGCAGAGAATCCTCCGGCTTTTGTATTGTTTAGCTGTGGGCTCATGTTGAATGCGAAACGGGAGAAATTTCAAAAGTCAGCATTCAGCAAATTCGAAGTTTTGCACGACTACACACAGAATAAACTGTCTTTTTTAAAAAATATTTGAAATTTAAGAAGTCCAGACATATATGTCTAGAATTCCAGAGTTTTCTGCAAATTTTCAGAAATATGTGTCTGAAATATAAATACAAGACTAGTTTTTCAAGGGAAACCAACTACAAAACTGTGGGATAGCTCAACCAAATTGCTTATTTTGCAACCTAAGATACGTCAAGGCGAAAATTTAGGTTGGGGAAACCTAAGCTCAAATAAATCAGAAAATAAATTTTTGAATATAACACAAATACTTCTTGAAAGGAAGTAATTTGTGTCTTAAATTGGCTTTAGCAACTTCTTGTTTATAAAAACGTTTATGTTCTTAAACATTTCAGACACGAATTTCTCAGTTTCTTGAGACCATTAATGGCATTAATATTAATGTCTGAAATATTTCTTGAAAAATTTAATGATTCTGTCGCAGGCCCGTGCTTATTACCTTCCATACTCCTAATAGTTAAGGGTCAGAATCACACCACAGGTCCCTTACAAAATCTTAAAATATAGCGTTTTTTGCATGAAACATTTTTATAGTTGCCCGCTTGTTTAAATAATGCATCCACGCCGAGTGCTGTCAATTTTGCGATTCAATTTAGTCCATTTTAGATTTACATTGTGTATATCCGAATAATTGCCAAATGTGGCGACTTGAATTTAAAATTTTTGTGCCCCGCCGCAGCCTATCATACAGAAATATGTATGGTAGAGTATTACAAGACCTAAGCAGATTGGTACTTCACACTATCTTTGCGGGTAGTTCATCTGGTTTCTGAGTGTGCCTCACATTTTAAAGCACGGCCCTGGATCAATGTACACAGATTTATCAATGCCGGTTCCCGAATAGATAATTTGAAATATACTGCTTTTGTAGTTCTACACAAAAGTTTGTAGAAACCTTTAAGACATGTATAAAATAGTACTAGTGGTAGTTGGAATGCTGCAATTTTTGTTGAATGGGTCTGGGCCTGTAATTGAAACCTATATAGTTTACTTGCATCGGGACAATTATGTAAATAGCAAATTGTGACATAGCTAGTGGCCTTCCTTGCATTTTAAAGTAAAGAAGTCGTTAATCGGCGGAAAGTCGGACCACAGGCAATAACAAGAAAGTTCACTGTCGTGCACATATCTAGTTGACCTGTGAACAGACGTTATTTCTTCAATTGTCTACATGGTGTGCTCTAAAGTGTAGTTCAAATTTTTGTATCGATACATCCATAATTCCTGCTACAGTATGTGCGTGCATTCTGGATAATTGTCCACCATTGCACGATGGTATGCATCAATGAATAGCACATGCGTAAACACCACGTATATAAAACACTTTGCATAGTAGTTAGCTACGCAGCACACAGCTTAGTACACTGGTTAGCAGCGCATATAATACCTAGCGCAAGTAATTGAACCAGTGCTACAATAGCTCAGTTTGTAAGAGCGTTGGCCCGGTTAGCCAAATGTCGCTTGTTCTAATCCGATCGTGGCCAACGTTTAACTACTTTGCGCTATAATTATAACACTTACCTTCCGCACAGGAAAGCAAATCTTTACAATAATAGAATGGTAAGTCGCCTCCTGGTAGTTCTGTATTGTGCATCATTTATTTAGTTGCTCATAAAGTGTTTCAGGAACATAAGTGCGCTCTGGAAGGCTCACAAAGAAAGGAGATACGTTTCTTCGAGTCGTGAGGTGAGTTTTACCAGGGTGCAGCGGGAATTTCGGTGTCGGCAGTCAACGTCGGTACTTTTCACTAGCGGGCTCCGGTATTAAATTCGTTATTTTTACCGGATTTTCTTCCGATATTCTCTGTGCTAGTAATTTTGTGGTTGAAACGTTAAAGCTGAATTTGAGTTACATATTTTTTATTTTCGATAGGTAGTAACTAGTAAGAAAGAGTGCTTCGATCATGACCCACTGATTACTATAACCAGTGCAATTTATTGCAGCTGTCTTTGAAGCTTCTTTACTTATAATATACGATGTGTATTTCTCTTTGGACGGATTGGCCAATGAAAAAATCAACGCCTCCAAATGAAAACACGGTATCTAATGGCGCATTTTTCACTTTAAGGTTATGATTTCGTCAAATCAGGCGTACGTACACGGTATCTAATGGCGCATTTTTCACTTTAAGGTTATGATTTCGTCAAATCAGGCGTACGTACTCATGTTCAGTTTACAATTTTAAAAGTAGCAGATTTCGTCAAAATCAGACTTGTTTATTCATGTTCGTTTTACAATTTAAAATTAGCAATATATACGAAACAACACCAATCAAAATTTTTTAACAGTTCGCCTTAAAGTTAACCACTTAAGTTACAGACACCCAGATTTTTTCTTTTTTAGTCAAGATCTTCACTATTTTTCTGTTTTTCATTTCATTTAAAATAGGCAAAGCCGGCTCTTTTAGTTGATTGACGCAGAGCCAGTAAATTAAGGGAGCCAGTAAATTAAGGCTGTTTGTAGTATTTTTGCTCGTGTACAAAGCAGGATATTTTTTCGAAATCGAACCCGAGTCCACCTTGCGTCCAACGGAATTTTTTAGTCCGGTTCCAAGGTTTACGCGTCCGTGCAATTTATAGTATCCTTTGCGCAAAGCGGCAACATAGGTACGGCCTCGGATTCGGCAAATTAGCAATGGATTCGGATTCGGTCGATTCATGAATTCGGTTATACCATGCCTTAGCGTATATATACAATGCTCCTATATATATATATATAACGAGGATCGAGACGAAACTGACGTACGACGTTTATACGAACAGAGACGATGTAACGAAATTGTTTGACAGCCAGGAACTTTAGTTTCAAGTCCATGTGAGCATAAGCCTAGGGATGCCTCGTATGTCCAATCTCAGCGTGGGTTGTAATCGATTTGGACACAGAGGGGCACATCAGAAATTTTGACTAGATCTGTAGCAAGTTCGTTTGGTTATCCGGTACGTTTAAAAATAAATTCCTTCATTCCGGTTTATCGAAATTTTTATGTTAGCGTGCTCCGTACAACTATAATGATGGGGCAAGGAGCGTATTCATTGGTTGAAAGTGAAGGGGCCAAGACCACCGTCGGAGGAAAATATATGGTGCGTCTGACTACACAAATGAATAATACGTTATTTCATAACAACCGAATCCAAACCGCAAAAGTTGATATAAGACCCCCCGGACGGTTATAACTACCAGGGATGGGCGGTCTTGGTCTCTTTAAGTCTCTTGATTTAGCTGGTCTGGGTCTCCCTTTTTTCCGGTCTCGGTGGTTTGTAAACCGAGACCAAAAGGTAGGGATGGGCGGTCTTGGTCTCTTTAAGTCTCTTGATTTATCTGGTCTGGGTCTCCCTTTTTTCCGGTCTCGGTGGTTTGTAAACCGAGACCAAAAGGTGAAAAAGCTATAAGTTAAGTTACCACAAAAATTTTCCTTGGATCGCAGCTTTGGCCTGGATGTACTTGCGCATTTCTCCTACCAACACAGGCAGCGAAGGATTGTGGAACATCGCTATCTGGTTATACAGTGATTTGAGAAACTGAATGACCCCCCCCCGGTTACCGAAAAGTACTTTTTGAAAGAAAGTTGCGATTTTCGCGTTTAAAAAATTTAGGGCATCGTGTAAAAAATTATAGGTCATCTGCATTTTTAACGTCTACGCTATGTTAAATAATTCTTCAGTCTACTCGGTTTGCCTGGACCAAAAACAACACTAAGCTTTGAGCCAGGGTTGCACTGAGTGTGTTTTGAGACAGTGGAATTTGTCCCGACCTGTTCGAAGGGTATGGGGACAGTAGCGAAGTGAAAAATAAAGTAACAAATAAGTTTAACGGCGATTTATTAGTTTAATTGTATGAAACGGCAATTCAGAGCACATAAAAATATTCAAAACTTTTGGCAAAAAAAATTTTTTAGTTTAAATCTAAAATACAACAAATAAAATAAATACCTATGTTCGACTAAGGTTATTTCACAAATAATAGAGCAAAAAATAAGATTAAAATGAAATTTTTGGTGAAATGCATTTTTCATTTTCCGGTTCCGGTAAAATTTTCAAATTCCGGTTCCGGTAAATTGTAATTCCGGTTGCACCCTGGTCTCGGTCTAGTTTTTTGACCGAGACCGCCCATGCCTGATAACTACTCGCAAATTTTTGCCGAACCCGAACTTTTGTTGCCACCCTGCTGTATGATAACTCATACCAAGGTAGCATATGTTCGAGTTCAACATTTTTAGCTAACTTTAGGTTTACGTGTATATAGCCGGGGGCGACCGGATATTAAAAGATGCCGGAGCCACACAAATCGAAGTTAACTTCCGTCTGTAGCTGATAGTGCGCTAGCATACGTATTTACATGTTACAAACTGGAAGCAGAAATTGTAGTTTTTGTGGTTAACGGTATTTGTTGCTATGTCACGACCAGCGTTTGTTTTCTACATGTCGATTGTTTAACTCTTTACTAACGTGGGAAAAATGCATATCCCAGATATCTTACACGTGCAGTTTATCAGCATCACCGCCGCCACCGCGTGCTTAAACGAAACTAATTCCGTGAATCATATTCTGTATATCTTTTTAAGGTTAGCACTAATTTTATATATGCAAAGAAATTAAAAATGACGACTAACTTTCGAAAATACACACTGTTATGTACCAATTTACCTTTTGTTTACGTACGGATATATTATGTCTTTTAGGTGGAGAAGCTTACGGCGAAGTCGTTTAGCATTCCAGGTAACCGCTTGATATTGCAACATTGTGAATTGTTTTACTTCTGATAATAATAATAATGATAATAATAATAATAATAATAATTATAATTATAATAGAACATTTTTATTTTTAAATCCGAGGCGGCGTTACGCAAACAGACATTGAAACGCCACTTCGAACAGGAGTTTCATTTTTTGCGCTAATTTGATATTGCCCGTAGAGACCATGTATACGTGATAGTGCATTATTTGGCAAAATAAAAAACTAATGCATATTCTTGCGTTTTTAGACAAAAGATGAGCAGTGAATGCTATTCATGTGGGCGCATGGGCCACTTTGCGCGTGAATGTCCAAGCGGTGGTGGCTCAGGTAGAGGCCGAGGTGGGCGGGGGCGAGGAAGAGGATCTGTGGTTAGAGGTTAGTTGTGTTTAAAAATTTAAATTTGAATTAAAACGGTCGAAAATAACAATACGTATTGAGGGGCTAAATAGCTTCGTGATAAGTTATGTGAACACTAATTGCGTTATAATCCTCTCGAACGAAGCGAGTGAAAAGTCAAGCAAATTTTCTATCACTTCTCACTGCGCTTTTCTTGTTCTAGGCTGATCCCGTTGTTAGTCTCCATATGTCGTTTTTTGAATAGCATAGTAGGAAAATTCATAAATATGAATAGCGAAAAATTGCAAGCGAATCGGACTAGAAGCAAACAAAAACAAAACGTATATACTTTTAGTGCTAGACAAACATAAAATGCGGCAAAAATTATTCCAGTAAAAATGTTGGGCATAATTTTTGAGGAGTAAAGCCATTTAGCCAATACCATTTACGCCACACTGCTTGAACCTGTACTGTACATACATATATCCACATGGCAGCCGGATATTAAGTGCTTATTTTAATAAAAAGTAAATCTTAATAACGCTGATTTAGCAGTATATAATTCTAAAATTCCGGAGCCGTACCCAATGTCGATTGTTGTCGGAATCGGTTGTCCAGACGCACACTGTTTGACACATGTAAAAATTTGAAACTGCAAATTGGTTTTTGGAAAGCATGTCATGCGAGTCGTTCAGTTTCAGACCGATGCTACCGATGCAATCGTGCTGGGCACATAGCACGCGATTGTCTGGAAACTGAGGATCGTTGTTATCGTTGTAACAAAAGTGGTCATTTAGCACGAGAGTGTACCATGCCAGCTGCGTCGTATGACGACGGTGGCTTCCGACGTGGTGGCGGTTTTGATTATGGTAATATCTGATTAGCTCTGATTACCAGGGTGCAATTGGAGTTATATAATAACAGAACTGGAAAGTTAAAAACTAAAAAATACCAGAACCGGTGTATAATAAGGAGTCCCCATAATTAGCACTCTCCCAGTACTTGTCATATATTATTTGTACTCCTCAGTTCTAATTTCTGTCTTGCCATAGCTGCTGCAGTTGATTTTTTGGAGAGCGGAGTGAACCCAACTGCTGAATTTGATATTCAGCCCATGAGAGCTCATTTATCATGTTTGGAAACCGAGTCGCTCGAAGCATTTCCTTATTCGCTAAAAAGAAGAGTAAAGCTCGTTCGATAAAACTTGACAGGCAAAATAGACAAAATGATTAGTGACAAGTGTTTTAAATGACTTCTAAAGCTAATTTGTGGATGATTCGTAAATTTTAGTTGTTTTCTGGCGAGTTCGTAAATCTGAGCTGTATTCTATGAACACCCTACCGGGGAGTGCAAATTAACTGATGGAGTGTAAGTTATATATAATAAGGACTGGGGAGTAGATATTCGGGGAACCGAAAAATTCTTTAATGGTGTAAACGCACTATTTAGAATATCAAGAGCTTGAAACAAGTGCAATAGCTGGGAACATGTATCAAAATTATGAAGTATGGCGCAAATTGACAATTTTGGCAATACACGCTCAGACATTTTTAGAAAAATAAGTACAAATAACATGCCAATTTTTATTAAATCTTCGACTGAGATCCAAATTTATTACCGGAACCTGATAGTGAAAAATACTGGATTTGCGTTTCCGGTTTCACCCTGCTGATTAATATTTGTAGTAATTATGTATGTGTCAACGTGCCATGATTTTTGTAGCCATAAACAAAATTAAAATATACAGTTAAAGAAAGTAGGTAAAATTTCAATGATGTTTTATTCTATTTATTTAAAAGATGTGTTATGTATGTGAAATCCGTTTACCCTCGGGTTGAGCGTTAAGCTCTTATGGCTGAGTGGTGATGGTAAACCCCTCCCATCCCAGAAATTGATGTCCGAATCCTAGCCTGGACATAGATACCCGGAAAATTGGAAAATATTCATACAGGAATGGGTTAATTTGTCTTGTCTTCTTCAAGAAGGTGGTGGCGGCGGTGGCGACGAATGTTACAATTGTGGTCGAATCGGTCACTTTGCAAGAGAGTGCAACCGTCGTTCGAGTGGCGGTGGATTTGGACGCGGTGGTCGTGGACGGGGCGGTGGTGGTCGTGATGACGCGTGTTACATTTGCGGTCGACCGGGCCATTTTGCGCGTGATTGTGGCCGTGGAGGTGGAGGAGGCGGAGATCCTGGCGATCGTGTCAAGTGTTACTCGTGCGGTCGGTTTGGGCATATTTCGCGTGATTGCCAAGATGGTGGTGGTAAGTTGTAATAATTTTAATATGTACATACTGTGTCATTGTTTATAGTAAAGATGCCCCGGGGCCAGGGATGGGCGGTCTCGGTAAAAAACCGAGACCGAGGCTCGACAACCGATCAATTTTTGATCATTACCATAAAAAATTTGAATTTTTAAAGTAAATTAGCTTAATTCTTTTTTTGAAGGTTTTTTGCAGTTTTCAAAGTTTTTTTGTGATTTTCTTAATATCTGTCTACTCGGAAATATTGCGTAACCATGAAAATTCACATATTCACAGCGAAATTTTATTCAGCAGACATCACTTGTTCATCAATACAGCCATACTGAAATTCAAGTATGCGCCAGGGTTCCACTAGAATTCGTTTGTGGCTACATTTTGCCTGCAGTACTTCGGTGGTGAATTTTCATAAATGCCGGTTCACGTTCCTTTTCTTCCGACGAAAAGTTCAAATGCTTTTCCTGTGGCTGTTACCGGCTAATATTGTTCCTGTTGTGTTAGAACCCTGTGCATAACAATAAAAACTATTATTTATGTTGTGAAACAACCGAGTCAAACTCTTTTGGATTTCCTTTAAAAAGGATTTTTGACAATCGTTGAGGCGTCAGTCTGTTTCTCAAGTCGTGTGTTGACTATTGGCAATTGACATAGCTAACGGTTAACTGTGATTAACTTCGACTTTGTATAGGTTCACCAGCAATTGCTGAATTCTCGATTTCCGGTCTCGGTTCAAACAACCGAGACTCCTAAACCGAGACCGAGATCTTCCAAATCCCGAGACTTGCCGAGACCGAGACTCCCATCCCTGCCCGGGGCCAGCACGTTATTTTACGGGGCCTAACCGCGACAAGTTTTTATATACGATTAATTGGCGGGCATGAAAAACAATTCTATCACGCTGGATTCTCGTTTCAAAAACATGAAAATCACAACAAATAACTGTGTGGTATTTTTCGCCACGTTTTGCTTTACATACTACATAATATATGAATTTCCCACTGTTAGCCACTATCTATATACGTATTTATTTATCGTAACTTATGCAGATAGTTATCTTTACGTGTTCTAACTTAGCTCCGGTTCATACCGGCCCTGGTCCCGGAACCGCGGCCTTAGTTTAGCCCGACCCCGGTAAAAATCCTGGACTAACAATGCTCGCCTCGGTGCACGTTATATGCCTTTAGACTTGTAACTAATATAACGCTAAAAGTGCTTTTGACCACACAGGTCTGACTTGCGAAGTGTAAATGCAATACTCTTTTACACAATGAACTCTGGGTTCTAGCAATGGCGAATTAAGTGATCAGTTTTCATGGGTTTGAATTAATTCTTATTTTGACCTTTTTCATTTCTATTTCAGTGTATTAGAGTTCCATCCGGGTACGAATATTCCGCCGAAAAATTCCGGGTCCAAGTCGCGTCCGGTTTTCATTTCAATAAATTCCGGGTTCGGGATTTCGCGACAAATCATTCCTGATCCGGGTATTGCAAAAATACCCGGAACAAAATTAGCAAATTAAATAGATTTGTTGCACAAGCAACGCTAACTGTGTGAAATACATTAGAAACAAAACACTACCAACATGTCTTTTAAAACAACTATCGCACGTCGTGTGTAAAAGCAAATTGCACATGGAAAAGGTTGGTCAATAGGCTTCACCTTTGAGTAATTAATAACCTACGCAGATATATTTGGGGTACAATTACAAATGCTTAATTAGGAATGATTGGGATGGTCGGGATGCATAGACATGACATATTTCATTTTAAGTTATTAATTCGTCGTTTTACTTAAGTTTAGTATCTTTTGGTTTAAGTCTAAGATTGTTTGAAATCATTGCTTCAAAGTCCAGGAACCTGTTAAAAATGTTAGGCTCTAGCCTTAGCTTCACGAAGCACATAAGTCAACCGACTTTGTTCAGGTTTCTATGACTCAACAAAAGCATTCAATGTAATCTCGTAGGTAGTCAAACAGTCGTTGTACTGTGTATGAATTGAAATTAATTTGAAAGCAATGCACCGAACATATGTGAAGAAAATTTTTTGTATATACTTGTGATGTATGCTTCTTGGAATAGGTATCGGCATCGGTATATCTTCAAAATTATCGGTATAGGCATCGGGAAAATATTTGTATCGGCATATCATTAGTAAGGTTAGTACGTTGTTTCATGATTTACTTGAAATAAAGTTTTATGAATGACATTAGTCGCTTCGCACTACTGCCCATTAATATTTTACACACTGAGCTGCTGTAATTCCGGGCTCGGGTTTGCCCGGAAAATAGATCCAGGTCCGGGTTTGCATTCTTAAAACCTCCGAGTCCGGGTTTTTCTTCCAGAAAAATCCGGGTCCGGTTTTTTGTTTTAGAAAAATCCGTGCCGAATGTTTATTTTTCTGGGTATGGTTTTTCCGGGTATTTGTTTTCAAATGTTGCAACTATGCAGTGTATCAATACATAAATTTTTTGACTTGCCAGAAAATGTAATCGCAGCAAGATGTTAATCACTAGACAGATTTTATATTTGGAACCACCACCGTAAATACCGATATCCGGTTAGTTTTTTGTCGGATACTAAATCGGATTCGGATATTTCGTGGCATCCTGGTATAGTTTACGCTCTCGTGTGAGCCAAAGTGGAACACACAACTGTAGAATGTGGATTACTGAAATTTTGGCTGCGGACAAATCCAGGCTCTGGGTCAGCTCTATCACGTAAAACGTTTTAAGTTTGTTCCTAATGAGTTGGAAATGTATTGGTTAAAATAAATCATGGCTTGAGCATACTGTGTGTTCAACGAAAGCCAATTTGTCTTAGCGATGCGTTCATCGTCAGGAGTACGTAATATAGAATTATGTTCAAGTAACGGAATGATTTTTACACAGGTTTTGGAGGGCGCGGTCGTGGAGGTGGCGGTGGCCAGCGTTGTTATTCTTGTGGCGAAGTTGGACATATTGCTAGAGATTGCGACCATGGAGATGGTAAATGAATCTTTTTTATCAGTTAAAATCAGTGATGTTTGATCAGGAAAGCACTTTCTAGCACACCAACGAATATTATAACTGTAGAGGCATGCGCAGGTTTGGCAAATAAGCTTATCACAGTGCAACCGGCAAATAAAAATACCGGAGACAAATGCCGATTTTTTGCCCGAGCCAGAGCCCGATATAAATTTGTACCCTTGTGCGTACAGAAATTTTGTTATCGGTCGAACTGATGAGGATGTTGTTGACCGTTTAAGGCGAAGGGCCGCGTTGCTATAATTGCGGCAAAGTTGGTCATATCGCTCGTGACTGCGATCAACGTGGATCGCTTAGCCCATCAGGAGGCAATTTCGGCGGTACAACAAGTGGTGCTGGTAACGGAGGAGACGAGGCACGTGAAGGTGACAACGCTGGCTTTGGCGATACTTCCGGTGAGTGAGCAATATAACACTGCGTAAAATGTAAATCACTGTCTGCAGTAGTGTGTTAAACACTGGTACTGTATGGTTAAACACTGGTACTGTATGTATTGCGCGTGTACTCTTTCTATTTATTCAGGTGCTCATAGCGTGCGATGTCCGCGAAAGGTTTAGTATAAGATCAATAACCTGGTTTTTAGGGTGCGGGGTGTGGACTCAGTTATCGTGTTAACCTGCTGATCCGCAGCTGCGGTTTGGTTAAATCCATACAAAGTTGTACTGACACTATTTCGTGATTGTGGCGTTGTGTACATTGAGTTGAATGTTGTCCCGCCCGTATTACTTTTTATCGTTCGGTAGTCTGGAACGAAATTTCATTTTTGACGACAAATATGCTTTTATACGTTCTGATTTGATTGCTCATTATTATAGCAAATCTGTAATAAAACTGTCTTCGACAGTGCTTTTGAGATATGATACCAGCGTTTTGTTTGTTGTCAACAATAAAGGTGTTAGAAAATTGTTATTAATAACCGCTAATGTTAAAAATTGTAGCTGGAGATCATGCATCAGGAGATGGCGATTTAGATGCGGACAAAGATGATCCGGATGGTGTTGGAAAACAATAAGTAAAATTTAACGCTTCTATTGACAGTACATTTTTGAACAATTTATTAGTAAAGGATACAAGGACTACAACGTGAAAATTGTAGCACGTTGAATTTTGATGAACAGTATTTTCAGCCATAACCGTAACCTTAGTAATGAGCTAGATTTTAAGATGTAATAAATATTAGGGCGCAACCGGAATTACAATTTATTGGAACCGGAACGAGACAAAATTAATTAAACATATTCTCGTCTCGATCATATATCTCATATATTTCATCTGTGCTTATTATTTATATGGTTGTTTTTAACTATGTGCTTAGTTGTAGATGTAACTAAACACTGGCTACTCCGTCGCGACACAGCGAATGCCCAGTAATTATACGTATCTGTTTGATTTTTAAAAAAACAACCCAAATTTAACACTACCCGAATATGCACTTATCACGAAATTTTATTGCCATGAAACAAAAAGTAACGAAAACATAATCAAGCTTCTCTCTAAAGAAAGGTATTAAAATTGTGTGACTTGATAGCATTGTCATCATAATTGCGTTGTTTCAGATGCTCGCTCGTCATTATCAATGTATTGTGTACACAGACGAGTGCCAATAACTGTTCTGACTATGATGTGCAAACTAGAACTAGTGGCGTCTTTGTGCTGAACCTGTTCATTGTTAGTGTGTTACGTCCGATGTGAGATTAATTCATTAATTACGTCCTTATACCGGAATGAATTTGTCGTGCACAACGAGAAAGCACCTCGGTTTACAACATTGGGGGTATGTTGTGTTGTTAAGGGGGAGAGTGTAATTTCTAATTTATAGTTTGAGTATTAATTTTAATAATATACAACAAAAGTGTAAGTTTTGAATCTGCTCAGTGTTTATATATTGTTTTCTTCTTTTGTTAATAACCGTTTCCTTTCTGTTGGCTGCCTCTTAATCACATCAACCGTACGGGGTAGTCGGTTAGTTGTTGCTACGTTGTTTACTATTGGTTTTCCTGTTAGGTCATTTTTTTGACCATTGATTTTATTGTAAGGGTTATTAGCGGTTCGGATTGCATCGTGTTATAATTTATTATTCCAGTTCTGGATGTGAAAGCTGCAATTGCTCTCCAGATTGTTCTCTAATGCAAAAAAAATAAGTATAAGCATAGTAAATGTTCTTTTAGTTTGTTGTTTTGTATGCAATCTGGGCTCGTACCTGCTGTTCACATAGCTTTGTTTGTATGAGTTGATCCTGCGTCTAATATCACGTTACCGTTCCTACAATATTGTAATCGTATCACCGACGTGCACACACACATTATAATTATTGTTTCTTCTACAATTTGTGCTGTATTTTTTTGCTGTTGTGTTTTGCTTTTGGAACAAGAGTTCATTGTCATAAAGCACACCTGGTTACAAACCATACTGATTGGCTGTTTTGGTCGGATTTGCGATCTGTGAAAATAATCGTTCGAAGTTTCTCTTGGATTATGGGTTGAATTGTTTGCCGGCTGCTGCGTATATATTCGCCTCTAAGGTCAGCGTTTCAAATGTAAGAAATCAATACCAGAACTGTATAAAATCCCCAATGCCAGCTAAACGGAAGGTTTTTCTGAGTCGGTGTTTCTGTTAGATACAAATAGTCAAAGCAGCTAGTGTGTGGTATTGCATTTTGAGATGAATTTTGATGGGCTGGTCACGTCGGCGGTAATTTAGGTCACGTCGGCGGTAATTTAGCTTCCACGAGGTTTGTAATAGGTGAGTTGGATTAATGCACTCTTGCATGTTGTAATGGTTTAATTTATTTTTTGTTTTGTTGTTGCAGAATACATTAGAATAATATAAACTACTCGTTTGTGTTCATTTTTGGACTTGTCTTTTTATTATGTATTATATTATATTTACGTACGACAATGGGCTCTAAAGTTTTGTGCTAACCGATATTTTGTTCATGACGTGAGCTGCAAAACGACAAGCGATATTTGCTTCTTATATCTAAACATTGTACGCCAGGGTAGGCTTAAGACTAGTAGGAAAATAATTCAGTATGTACGTATTGAGCGGCATTTTTGCCTTGTGGCAACGCTGGAGTGTATATTTTATTTTGTTGCTCAATAACTAAGACCGTTTTTACAAATGCTTTGGAAAATGTTGGGCCATAAAGTTTTTCGTGGGTGAATGAAATACAGTTGGGTATTGCCAACTGCTACGTTATGGCTTGGCATTGTTCTTGTGTATTTAAGTAGTAGCCGTTCGAGCGAGATACGAGATTCAGTAGCTTTTATAGAACTTGTTTATTAAGTGATTGGCATAACTTTATAAAATTAACATTGTTTGTCTGTGTTTTCCGCCCCGTTTATGCTTTATGTACATACAGTGATTATAATGGTTATATAATTCATTGCTGAGTATAAAATGTTTAGGATGGCTTTTAGATTTGGTTGATATACGATATGTTAATGTATTTGAGCGTATGTATCTTGATTTGAAGCCTGTTTCTTGGCAACTGCCTGATGCGCTGATTTTTGTATCGCTACATACATTCGTTCTGTTTGCAGCCCTCGTACATTTTAAACAAGCGAAGATATCTTTAAATTGTGTATGACAATCAAAGATTATGTTCCATCCTTTGAAAGTGCAAGTGGTTATAAAGTTTGTCTTTGAGTAAAATATGTATGTATTTGAACGGTCAGACATCTAAAAGTCATGTTGTTTATAACCAGTTATAGCATTTATCGTTAAGTAGTTCAACGGTGTATTGCTGCATTAGGCATGTGAAGAATTTATTCTATGGCACAGAAGTAGCAAGGAGATGATCCTGAGACTCGAACTGTCTGGTGTTACAATCTGTCTCATGTTTTAAAAAGTCTCTGGTTTACACGCTAACACTCTTCCGGTTGATTCTGTAGAAGGTATGACCTGTAGACATACTGAGTGGAAAGGTTACGCATCGGCAAGACAATGTATCTTTGTAAATACTACACGACAATTTAGTTCATACTACACGGCAATTTATTTCAATGTAATAAATTAATGGATTTACTTCTGAATCGTACGCTGACAACCATCCAGTCGTAGTGGAACTACATGTGTTGAACGCAGCTCGAACACACTAAAGCAATTAATCTAAAATGCAAATTAGTTATTAGCTAACTTCATTTATTGATTTTGGAGGTTTCTCAACAATTTGTTCAGATTTCTCGAACCCAAAACCTCTTTAGCAACCCTAATAATTAGTGAAATAATTTAAACAAAAAATCTTCATTTAAGCTTATCAATTAAGATAATAAGCAAATTAGCTATAATCTAACTATTCAATTAATGGTTTATTAATGGTTTCTGAAGGTTAGTAGACAATTTATTCAAAATCGCACCCAAAAGCCCTTCATTGCGAAAAGTAGACAATTTGTGAAATATTATAAAAAGCCGAAACTTAAAACTTTTTTGAAATTTTCGTCGGTGGTTCAACAATTTTCGTAATCTTTCAAGCTAAAGCAAAGCATGTGTCAGTTTTTATTATCAAGCACATAGGCTTAATCCCTGTTTCAATGTCAACTTTTCCATTGAGTCTCCTATCTGTGAGAAGTCATTGAATCATCCGTGACTTGAATATAGGACTAAATATATATATAATATGAATTAATATAATTTAAGCGTTCTGTATTGTCTTGGTACAGTGTTCATAAATACACAGGTTTAGTATTTTCGACATATTTCTGACGTCTGTTTTAATTTTAGCTAAGGCCTTTGTGTTATGTGTTTCCGCTTCTGTATATGGTAACCAATGGGGTTTGGATGCGATAAGTTTTTTGCGTAACATAAATCTCCTTTTAATTTTGAATTTTTTTCGAACTATAGACATTTTCGAATCTGTAGAACTGTGTTAAAATAAATTTGGACTGCATGGTGCCAACATTTTTAAAAGACTGCCAAACAATTTATGCCACCGAAATTTGGCTAGGTGCGAATAACATGACCGTCTTCATGGGGTGTACAGAACGAGTTTTACTTTTATTTGTTGCATAGTTTAGTTCTTAGATCCGTAAGAAATGATTATGTATTTTCAATATCCAGACAAGCAAATATATAGTTCTATAGTTTTTTGTTTATATTCCTTTGGTAATATAGTTACCTCGTTCGCTTGATAAATTTTATGTTTCATTGCCAAGCTATTTAGTATACTGTGCGCATTTAGAGCAATTATAATATTTGTAGTGTAATGCGCTGACGATATATATTACATTGTGATTTGTTTTTTTGTAAATTTCTTGGTTGCAGTGCAAAATAAGTGGATTGTCTTAGTTTAGAGTTATAATATTTTGTTTGGGAAGTGATATGTAAACTATTTCTCAAAATTTTCTCTCTGTACATAACAATTTGGGATCTGTACAGAAAAATTTACCCAATAATGTGGAGTTAACGTGCCCCTGAATTTTGAACTGCTATATTTCGTTTAAAACCTACCAAATATAGTTCATTTTTTCATTTGCTTTTTTCATAATTTAATTTTTCATCATAAACTGAAACTCATATATAAATATATAGTTTGATGCATATGCTATAGATTTATGGCCCGTGTATACATCAGTTGTGGACCGTTTTTCCGCCAGGCTGCAATAGCGTAAGCTTACGCTTTGTACTATTTTTTGTTTTGGTTAGGATTATGAGTACTGTTCCGGTTCTGTTCGATATATTGACCGATGTAGCATCACAATAAGTTTATACTACCATGAGTCATCAGGGGTCATGAGTATGGTACGTCTTCAGTGACGAGTATTTAGCTTGTAGTCAACTAAATTTTATGCGAATACGAGTCATATAGCAGCATTACATCATTGTGTTTGGAAAATTTAAACTATGTTCGCGCGTAACAGTTTTCGTGATATACAGTAAATTTTTTATGAAATGTTGTTTTGTTGTCGCCTTTTTATATTGGATGAGCGAATATTTTTCAAGCTGTCGTGTACTCAATTTCTAAAATACTTCGATCAGGTTCATCTAGATGCTTGGAACCTTCGGAAGCTGGATCGCTGGCCAGCGGGGTGCAAACGGACAACGAAACTTTTGTGTTTTTTACGCTAATTTTCTGCGAAATTTCGGAAATATTCAATTCCTGTAATTGCTCATGAGTTCAGAGATGCAATGAGCCAGTTTTTTTACGGTTTTGTGGTAATTTTTACATAATCACTTAAATACTGAAAACTTCATTGGAGAATTATTTCGAAATGACTGTTTTTACAATTGCACCCTAAGTAATTCAATTTCGGGGCCATGTCCACTTATCATTATCAAGCAGAATTTTACTATTTTCTGGCGGAGGCAGACCTCCGGTTGTACACTGCTGGCCAGGATGTCCTAGCCCATGTTACTTTTAGAGCGATCTCCCGGTTTTTGGTGTGTAAAAAACGTAGGATTACATTCCAGACTACATTTTTTGCTTAGGTTTAGGAATGCGCTTTTGCAAGGCTTAGCAATACGCTTAATCTACTGTTACGGCCCTAAAAGTGACATTGGCGAAGAGTTCTGAGGTTTTTGGGAGCGGATGTCCAATTTTTTCTACGTGTGGATGGCCTGTCTAATTTATTAGGTACTGTATTGAAACTAATAAGAGGGGGTCCCCATTTTTAGTCCAAATCAATAGAAGTACGTATCCCTAATAAGAAACCGTAAACGGATAGAGTCCCTAAACCCTAATTAGAGTCCATAAATGTCAATTAGGCCTTAATTTTAGCGCATAAATGACTCTAGACCAAAAAAGCGTATAAATTTTGAAAGTATATACATTCATTATTATTACCTTGTATTATTGCTCAAGCTATTGACACAAGAGAAATAAATGTTTAATTCAACGGATAATTGCAGTACCGGATATATATCAGTACAGAAGGGCGGTGGAGCGTGGGTTAAAAATAAATACTTCGTAACCGAATAACAAGGGGGGTACCCTCTGGAGAGGCCAAATAAATTTCAGTCCCCCCTCTTATTCGGGTCAGTACAGTAGTTCTGCCCACGTCAAGCTCGCCTCGGCTTTCACTTCCGTCTCAACGCTAAATATGGCGCCTAGTCGGCAGGCAGATGTAAACCTGTTTTAAGTTTTTCAGAGTGTACACATGGCGCTTGTTATTCCGGAAGGTTTTATTCACATTTTGCGTGTAATGAACACAAACATTGACGGCAATCGGAAAGTGCCGTTTGCTCTCACCGCAATCAAAGGTGCGTATAGCGTTTGTGGCCCATATATAATAAGGCCGGAACGTTTTCCTGAGGGGCTGTAACAAAGTTAGCTTAAGCTTTAGACTTTTTACTACTTTTTTTGCTTACGCTTATGCGGGATTCAAGTTAATTGTCCAGGCGGGTCACGGTTTGTCCAGGGTGCGACCGGATCGCAAAAAAAACCGGAGCCGCATCCGGATAGTGCTTTTTTACCGGAACCGGATGTTAACCGGATAGTGTGTTTTAAAATAAATCAATTTTAGCACGTTAATGCGTCAGTAAATGTTAATTTATCTTTAGTAACCGGAATATTGCGTTTATGGAACGAGCGTGTCCTAATACTTGAAAATAATTGTGTGAAGGTGCAAATAGTTGGTTTGTTTCGATAATATATAAAATCCGAATCGCTGTCTTAACCATATGCAAAAAATATTGCTTTAAACCAATACTGTATACTTACATGTAATGGGCCTGAAAACACAACATCTCACACAACATAATTTGCAATCATTTGATATTTACGAAGTCATCACGGAAATCCGGTATCCGGAAGGTTTATACCGGAACCGGATACGTGTTTTTGCCTGATAGTAAAACAGGAGCCGGATATCCGGTCGCACCCTGGGTTTGTCCCATGTTGATTTGACGTCAACGTTTAGATTCGTGCTTTAGCCGATGTAAAGATGAGTGGCGGATCGTTTTTCTGTGGGACTAGAATAGAGTAAGGTTAAGCTTTAAATTTTTTGCTTGGCTTAAGCTTAGACTTAGGAATAAACTCATTCTTACGCTTAGGCTTAGACTTAAGAATAATCTTATAATACTGTTCCGCTCCTGTTCTTTACATTAGCCCTATATAATTGAACCTAGCGTGTTAGTAAGCTATGATGAAGTATATATAATTGCACAAAATTAACAAATGACAACATACTTATTCATCGCACAATACAATTTAGTGGTAATTGCTTACTGCATTGAATTCTTGGCTCCGTAGTTCAAACAGGGGTATAGCTAGCAGGGGGGTTTCGAGGTCATATTTCGTGGTTTTTTATTTTTGTGCATGGTTTTTAACAAGTTTTCAGGTAACACAGGGAGCCAAACGTTTCGAAATTTGTGCCTATATAGAAATCAGAAGCAGGCCGTTTTTCTGCGCGACTGCAATAGCACAAGTTTAAGCTTTAGACTTTTTTGTTTAGTCTTTGGCATACTGCTTATGCTTACGCTTAGGCTTATTAATAAGCTTATTACAACACTGTTACGGTTCTGTTCTTTGCATTGGACGAAATTTGTATAGAGCGTAACCCCCTTGCGCTAAAAACGCTAGTACACTTCTGAGTTTAGATTGTGATATGAGGATTTAGAGAATTACTTCAGTATATTTTAGGCGTTGGTCGTCGATTTAGTCATGTGGTTTGTCGCAAAGCAGATATCGATGTGAATAAACGTGCTGGTGAATTAAGCGAAGAAGAAGTTGAAAAATTGATCACGGTAATGACACGACCAAGAGATTACAAAATCCCTGACTGGTTTTTAAACCGACAAAAAGATGTTAAAGACGGCAAGTACACTCAAGTGCTAAGCACTACGGTTGACCAGAAATTACGTGAGGATTTGGAACGGCTGAAGAAAATTCGACTGCATCGTGGGTTGCGGCATTATTGGGGGCTTAGAGTTCGCGGTCAACACTCGAAGACAACCGGGCGAAAAGGAAGAACTGTTGGAGTGTCGAAAAAGAAGGGTGGTTAAATGTTTTGTTTTTAATAGCAAACATAATTTGACGGTACCCTGAAATGGTTTCTTCGTAACGATAACTTTCAAATGGGAAGTTAACGATATTAAAGTTGTTTTTGATTTTTGCGGAGTTAGGTTCATTTCTTTGGCATTTTTTTACTTCTGGACTAACAGAATAGGAAAACTTTAGTATTCTTAATCGCCTGGAGCGGTACTCGCAAGGTGGTCGATGTATTTGTTTACATGAGTGTTGTTGTATTTGTTTGTTACATATATTACAAAAACTTTAAATAAACAGTTGTTAGTGTTCGTTATATGCTGGTTTACATAATTAAAATTTAAACAGTAAAAATTTAGAGAGATTGTTATTAACAAAATGTTCGAACTAAATTTAAATTTATAGGTGCATTCGTGTGATAATTTCGATACTTTTATGCTGGTCAGTGTACAACCGGGGATGTGGCTTCGGCAGAAGATCGAACTCTAGTTCGGTAGAATTTTTGCCGGAGGTTCCGACAATTTTGATAGTGAAGATTTTTATGTATGCTGTGATTCAGTGTGCTTTTAAGGCAAGGACAATTTTAAATGCTATACTTGCTGAGATTTAGCAAAAAAAATGTTTAAACTAATTTTTGATTTAGCACTTTATCAGGTTAGTGTTAAAATTGAATTCAGCATCCTTCCGCCTCCGGATGTACCGTGATATATCTGTGGCACACATCAAAGGAGCCGCTTTGTAAATGTTTCACGTTTGGTTCCACCTCTGGCAGTGCGTTTATTTCCAGCGCTAGTTTTTTCACCTCCGGATATTTGCTGCCCACATTGGTCCGTACAGGATTGGAGGCCACGCTACTTCAATTAGTAAAATGCTTCCCCAATCTGCTTAGTATCCCCTCAAACTACATGGGTTTAGGTGTGGCAGCCATCCCCTAAGAGAATGTTCTCATTCTCACCAGCCTTTAGGGCCGGTGCGTATCAAGGTGCAACCGGAAGTGAAAAATACCGGAGCCGTAGGTCAACGAAACTTCACGGAGCCGGAGGTGAGGCGAAAAGTAGTAAAAATGATGGTTAATTAGTTCATTTTAGCCAATATCTGCAAAATGTAGTTAAGTTCTTTGGTTTCACGCTAATTTTCTGCCAAATTCCGACAATTCTTTCATGAAAATTGTGACAATAGTCAATTGAAACGCGCTAAACAGATAAATTTGGCAAAATTATGCAAAATTTTACTACCGAAATTGCCGGAACCTCCGGCAAAAATTCTACCAAAGCCGGAGGCCGATTTTCTGCCGGAGCCGGAGACAGACCTCCGGTTGTACCCTGTTGCGTATATAAATATAGTAACCCTAAGAGCTGATAACTGAGAAACGTTTAGCATTCTGGCAATGGTGTAGGCAAAAAATAAAATATTTTGAACAAGGACACAAAACTGAAAAGTTGGTGTAATACATCATTTAGAATGCCAAAATTGTGAAACAAATGCAGTAACTAAAAACGTAATGATTAATATTGGAGTATGGCACAATTCAAAATTTTGGCTATGCACGTTCAGACAATTTTAGAAATCATACGGTTTTAAAAAATAAAAGTTAGAATATAGGCCAATGTTTCTTTGTCGAATGGGAAAAATCTTTCCATCCTGAAAATACATATATGTATATACATATACTGCAAAAAATCGTTATTAAATTGACTCTCCGTATAGGCTTTTCGGGACTACGCAAACTGAGTCAAATTCGACTCACAGAGCGACAGGGTGCAACCGCAGGTGAAAAATACCGGAGCCGGAACCAGTTAAAATGACAGTGAATTAGTTAATTTTAGCCGATATCTATAATATGTTGTTATTAAGTTGTTTGGTTTTACGTTGATTTTCTACGAAATTTCGGAAATCCTTTCCTGAAAATTCTGACAAAAGTAAAAAGAAACGCGCTAAACAGATAAATGTTGCAAAATTATGCAAAATTTTAGTATCGAAATTGCCGGAACCTCCGGCAAACATTATACCGGAACCGGAGGCCGATTTTCTTTCGGAGCCGGAGGCAGACGTTTCGTTGTACCATGCTGAGCGACTTGGACGAGTCGAATTTGACTCTGACGAAGTGGTATTTGACTGATTTTGTGTAGTCCGGAAAAGCCTATTTCAGAGAGAGTCAATTTGACTCACTATTCAATTCCTGCAATTGTTCATGCATTCAGAAATGCAGGAGCCAGATTTTTTCGGTTTTGTGGCAATTTTTTCATAATCACTTAAATACTGAAAACTTCATTGCAAAATTTTTATTTCGAAATGACTTAGTATAAAGCTTAAGCTTACTCTATTGCAGCCCCACAGAAGAAACGTTCCGCCCCTGATCTTCACATGGGCCAATTTCGTTAATAAACTGTCTGATGTGTTTCGCAAAATTTGATGACGAAATAGCTAAAAATTCACTTTAGTTTAAGAAGCTTTTGGCAAGTTTTCTAAAAAGTCCAACAATAATTCGATGACAAAAATTATTTCAAATTCCGGTTCCTGTTCCGGTTCCTGCAAAGATTCAATTCCATTCCCTGTTCCGGCAAAATTTAGTACCTGTCGGAATCCTGATATAATATATATAGTACTCAGTCTGCACTGATATTTGGTCCCGAAAGCGTTTACGTACTTTATAAAGTAATTGAAATTTATGAACTCCACTTATCATTATTTGACTCTATCCTTTATGGATCATCCACGTTAAAATGCGCGCACTAATGTAAGAAATTGTCCAACCACCCGGTAGGGATCTGTGCATAAATTGAAGCTGCAACTAGGGTGTACGTGCAATTTTATGCGGTACGTAGACACTGTTAATTGTCCCGACACTGTCCGATGGGAGTCAGGACAAAAGGTAAAAAATTAAGAAAAATAAGTGTATATATGCGTTTGTGTTGTTGTTATGTATGTTTGCGATGCTATATGAACACGGTGCAATATGTCTTTACGTCCTCGTTAGGGACTACCGGACTTATAGTGGTCTCGGAATAGAGTGTGTTAAAACGACGTCGGGCCTTACTCAGACCAGTACAAATTCTTACATTAGCGCACGCATTATACCGTAGAGGACCCATTACGGTCGTCTGTAGTCAGCAATACATTGAATAAAAAGAAATCAAATAACAACTATACAATAGCTTTTAATGGTAAATAACAAACATATAAACGCTGTTCAATACAAACATTATGTATAGTCGTCGACGCTTTTACTTTTTAACAATTTTAATTTCACCAGCTACGACCGGTATTTTGTACCAAAATTAGCTTAATGCACCGCATAACACATTTACAAATTTAAAAATTTTGGTTTGCCGCAACGCGCTTCGCTGTATCAAAAGTTATATAATAACACCACCCAAATAAAGTATTCAAAGCAAAGCGACGTATAAACAATCCATTGAATGAGACTATTGCGTGAAGTTACGAGGCATTCAATTTGACAAAAATTCAATCCCGTGTTTCCGTTTTATATCATGTCAGGGGTACGTATTTCTTGAAATTTCGGGTGTTTTGCGTATATAATATAAATTAGAGGTATGAATTAGCAAATCTTTTCAAAAATACAAAAGCGAGTTTTGTTTTCTGAACGCCACGGTTTGTTTTGGTTTTGTTGACCTCATGCGCACTTACTTAGATGACAATTTTTCTCACTGGTAGCCAAAACTGGTTATTTATCACCTAATAATGTTTGACCTTTGAATGCTTTAGTCTAAATTTTAGTCTGTGTACTTCTACAAACTTAATAGTTTTGGTATTAAAATCACTGGTGGATCCAGAAATTTCTGACTGTCCGGGCTGACAAATGTTATGAAACGCAAAAATTATAAGGTGCTTATCGAGACTTTATCATTTTATCACAAAAAAATTTCGCACGGGAAAATTGTATGGTAAGGCGCACCAGATCATTTCATCACAAACAATTTTTGAGTGGAAAATTAAGATACGGACGTTATCATTTTATGACAAAAAATATCTTATGAGAGCGCGTACGCCCTCCCGCCAACCCCTCTTCTAGATCCACTAGTGATTTAAATACTATAACAGTATATTATAAAATGCATAACTATACCACAAAATGACTAGACAACACGACAACATAATTGAATACAAACGTTTTTTTATAGTCTTCTACCTCTTATCACTCACTGGCGTATGGCTGGCAAGGTCAGTGTCTTTAAATCAACTGTAACCAGAGTGTAAACCAGATCGTGGTTTGTGAATTCTGTTAATTTTCATGCACATTGTTTGTTGTAAATGACTTAATATATAATTATTCAATTTTTTCAAATACAGCGACTTTTGCTATTGGTCGAACTAAAAATTTTAATAATAGCAAAAGGCGTCCACGATATAACAAAAATTCTGTCCATTAGGCAATTTTAAACATTTTATAAAGCTCAGTAAATATTTCAGTATATCTCTCAGATACAAATAACAGTAGATTAAGCGTATTCCTAAGCCTACGCCTTAGCCTTAGCCTAAGCGTTGCAAAAATGTGTTCCCAAGCCTAAGCCTAAGCCTAAACCTAAGCAAAACAATGTAATCTAGAATCTAAACCTATACTCTTTTATAGACCCGCACCAGAAACCTGGACGCCCCTTAAAGTAACATGGGCCAAAAATCGATCTGCGCTTTATGAGAAGAAAAAAAATTGGGCAACTACATCTAGACTACAGAGGCGTAGTAGCCAGGATTGTGAGAAAAAGTGGGCTACGTTTTACAAAAATTTCAAACTCACATTACTTGTGTTAACCAACTTAAAAAAATTCGTAAAATTTTAAATTCCTCCCTGGCTACGCTGTTGTTAGCAGAGATTATGTCAAGTGTGTAGCTAAAGGTTTCCGTTCGGGATGGGAAATTATAACATTTTCTGACCTCGAAGACGCAGAACTTTATTCTAAAGGCTGTCAAAAGAGTCTGTTTTTTGTCTCCAGAAGGTTCAGAATGGAAGACATTCCGTCTATTCATCGCTTTGTATACACCTCTGATCAATGTTGTGTTTTCCGCACAAATACAGACATAGACTGGCTATCTGCTCCACCAGATAATTGCGCAGTGGGCTGACTGGAATTTAGACCACTCAACAATATGAAAAAATTTTGGTTATATAAAACATTTTTCTTGTCAGCGGGGGCAGGTCCCTAGCCAGCACACCTTGCTTGCAAGGTAAAACATTGTTAGGTACAGGGCATGCAAAGGTTTTCGATATATCTTACAAGCAATGTTGAAAATTTTCTAAGGGGGACCAAAATTCTTTCACAGATGCCGATCCCACTCCTGGCCCTGTCTGGATATGGGCCAGAGTGATGGCGCCGGTCTGTATCTAAATGCTGGGATCTATTTTTAGTGCCAGTCCATCTTGAGTCAACTATAAATTAAATCACAAGCATGCGCATGATTTGACAATCATTTTCGGATAATTTTTCAGTACAACATTGCCAGCTTCGTCAAAATACAGTAACGTCAGCGAGTCCATTTTATCCGGAGCGCAACATGGCGGCGGGAGCAGTTGTTCGTCGCCTTGACTTTCGCTCAACGCACGTGCAATATTGTGCAATATGGCATGGTTAGTTTGTCTTAAGATGTTCTGAAACAATAACACAACTTTTTTGGCCAAATATATATATTTCCTAAAAAACATGACGATGTCTTTTTATTATGTAACTCGTGTGTTTCAGGAGCAGCTCACGTGAAGATCCACGTTCCACAGTCTCAGCTCGGATCGTGTAATTTCTGACGGAGAGGCGGGCTGGCAAATGTTATGAAACGCAGTTTTTACTGTATGCTGCGAAATATTGCAAGGTAGGTTCGTTTATCATTTAACAAAAAATTTTAGACGGGAAAAATTGCAACGTAGGCGACATGACCATGTTACCAGCGAAAATTTTTCTGAGGGGTAATAATTGTAACGCATAAAAGTGGGGTTGTATTGGCCATAGGTAATGTTTAAAACGTTAACTCTAACAGTAACAGTTGCCATATTAATTTCAAAATTCAAACTTATCTTACAGTTTTAGCATTGTGATATATCACATTTCACTGATTTTGAACTGTTCTGAAATTTTAAACAGCATTCAATATTGTTCGTTTTACAAAGTCTTGTTACAAGATTTTGTTTCGGATCCTTTGGAAATTTTATCTAAAATTTGTTAGCCTTTTCATTTTCAATGTCTGTCAATCTATTTTCCGTCCATTCCACATTAAAAGCAAGGTTACGTCTTTTGGCCCATGTTACTTTGAGGCGCGTCCAGGGCGTCTATAAAAGAGTAGGTTTAGATTCTAGATTACATTTTTTGTTTAGGCTTCGGCTTAGGCTTAGGCTTAAGAACTCATTTTGCAACGCTTCGGCTTACGCTTAGGAATACGCTTAATCTACTGTTACGCCCCTTAAAGTAACATTGGCCCGACGTAGGCATGGGCTTAGGAATACGCTTAATCTACTGTTACGCCCCTTAAAGTAACATTGGCCAGACGTAGGCATAGGCTTAGGAATACGCTTAATCTACTGTTACGCCCCTTAAAGTAACATTGGCCAGACGTAGGCATAGGCTTAGGAATACGCTTAATCTACTGTTACGCCCCTCAAAGTATCATTGGCCGTTCTTTTTATTGATAAATTGTAAACATTCACCGCAAACAAGCCCGCAGTCAGCTCACCTTACTTGGGGGCGCTGAAAAATTTTCAGGAACGGCATACAAAGGTTTTCGTTGACTTACATGCAAAATTGAAAATCTACGGGAGAGCTGAGCTCCTCTGCCCTCCTTTGCAACGGGCCCGTCATCAAATGGTTAAAAATTAAAACAAGTTAGTAGTCTCTAAACTCTGCTATTCAGTCAAGGCAACGTCCATTTAATTGTCAATGTTGAATTGTTTGTAATTTTAATTTTTACTAAATAAGTTCCGTTCGTCTGCTCAATTTAAACAATGCGAGCGTTTGTTTTGAAGGCGTGGTTTGTCAATACAAATATACACTATTATAATGCTGATTTATGACCATGAAAGTTTTGTAATATAAACTTTACGGCGTAAAAACTGTGCGACTCCTAATAATAATACACGAAAAGAATGTGGTCAAGCAAACGTTTCAATTAATATTTAAACAAACTTTTGTTGTTTGCTCGATTTATTAATATTTGCAGTTTTTACAGTAACCTTTGAAAACAAAAATAGTTCAGTCCCGAGGTTAACCTTGGCTACTTTTAGTATAGCAAGGCATTGCCTCCGCACCAGGACGGCGTAATAATCGGGACCAGGTGAAGCATTTGTCTCAGGTGTCCAAAGACATGGCAGGGCACAAAAATAAACAGACCGCATCCTAAATACAGTGTTTACAAGACTATTCAATATTATACGATCAGAAGAAACATATCACATTGACATTACGCAGTAAATATATCAAGCTAAACCTGAAAAACGTATTATATAAACAGGTGCCTACCGGTGTCTATGACCTGCAGTTTTGATTATATAATTTATATAAATATATATGTCGTAGGCTAATCTGCTATTCAAGAATTTTACTAATTGGCCTAGGCCAATCTGATATTTCATGTAATAACAGTGTGGCCTGGTCTATAAACTGCTACTGACCCTATGGACCAATCATATTTGATTATTTCGAAACACGCAATACCGTTAACCAATCAGCGTTCGTATTACACATCACCGTTGTTTTACGAAATCTCACAATCGCAAATTGACGTAGGCCAAACTTGTATTTGCTTCGGATAGCGGATTGGCTTAGGCCAATAGGTAATTGGCCTGAATAGCAGATTAACCTACGACATATATGTAAACCAGAGATGGATCCTAAAATCGTTACGGGGTCCACTGGTTGGGATTCATGTATTAATATACGCAATAAAAAGCAACGAAATTTTACAAACGACAACATACAGAAAAAATAGTGAGCATAAAATTCTGCCCAAATTTACTGCAAATGGCTTTGTGTTTTTGTAAAAAAAAGTACTTGCATGGCAAGTAGCATCGGACACCGATGCTTTGAAGCATACACTCGACTGATGTCAATAAGAGCCGGTACGTTTTGTCGATTTTTTATTTGGTAAAAGATTTTTCTGTTATAAAATGGGCAGAGTTCTACGAGCAGGGCAACCAATGAAATCCTAGTGGTTTGCTTCTGTAAACTACTGATACATATTCACGTACGTTTCCAGGCTTGCTTGCGCACGAACCAAGACAGTAATTGGCGTCGATCGCTCGCGGAGCAATGATCCAATCATCCCAGCCAATTTCGGCGAATCGTATTCGAAGTCGTTTTTTGTCGCAAAACGGTGCCGGAGTCTGTATGTGTTGGTCGGCGAAGCCTTTGGATTTGCCAAGCTGATGGTTTGTGGTTAAACTGGGTTGATTTGTTTTCAGCAGCACTACTCGAGTATACGTATTCAACGGTGCAGACGAATTTCCATCGCTGTCTGAAGTTAAATTTGGTGAAGTTTGCGAAGTTCGAATTGCCAATGATTCAACAAACGGTTGTTGTGTTCGTTCTGCCTGAGACTTTGCATGTCGATCAGCATCAACTGCGCCGTATGCTTGGGTACCTCGGTCCAAATGCTTATACCAGCTTAACGGTAGTCTCTCTTCGGCATCGTCAAAGTTGCGGTATCCAAATTTCCGCTGCTGCCTACGTTTCAACGAACGCATCAATCCATTTCCCATCGTTCGACGTCTTTGTTTCTTTCTCCGCCCACGATAGTTCTTCTTGGTATTATTTGGCACCTGTAATTTGTTGTCGCTCCCCTTTTTCCACGTTCCATTATGGCGATGAGTTGACCGTGTCTGACCTTTCTTCGAAGAGTTGCCTCTGTCACCTTGTCGATCGGAACTAACTATTTCTCTACTATCCTTACTGAATGAAAACAACGTTTGCTGCCGATGCTTTTGCCCGTGTTCGCCAAATTTACGCTCTTCTTGGTCGAAAAATGGAAATTCGTACTCCGCCGAAGTCGACTGGGACTGTTTTGAATTATGAGACGTTCGACTACCGTTGTCGTTACTATTGTTTGGTGATACAAAATTATACAAATAGTAGCTTGATTGTTTGTCATCAGCAGCGGATTTCAGCGACCGCTTGCGTCGAAATATTTGGTTTTCGTCAGATGATTTCGCGAATTTCTCAAAATGCTGTTTTCTGGTCTCATAGTCATTTTCGTTGCTGTTAGCTTCCACACTCTCTGCCACTGTGTTACTACTGTAGTCGTTTTCAAATTGATCATTGTAATTGTGACGTTGTCGCGTGAATTGTTGATTTGAGTTGAACCGCAACTGAGATTCAATTTCTTCGATCGATTGAGAATTTGCTGATTTTGAGTCGTCTGAGTAGATTAGCAAAAACGGCGAATGATGTCGGAGCAGTTTCAAGGGTCGATGATTCCAGCGAGTCGCTCGGCGATGTGGTTTCCGGTGACCGAACATTACTCCAAATCCTGCTGGATTTCTTGGATCTCGAACGGCGCGACTTCCGACTTCTTCAGTGTCGCTGTTGTTCGGAAATTTGGTATTGTTTGGACCCATGATGCCTTTAGTTTGATCCTCCACGTTGTTATTTGAAGATCGACTTTGGTGATTTGACTTGCTGAGTCTTGATTTTGAATTCCTTCGACTCATAAGCAATGATTGAACTAACCGAGTCGCGTCAAATGACACCCAGTAATGTTTCATACCAGGGATTCGTGATCCAAAATCTCGATCAGACACTGAGGTCAGCTTGAGTAAATGAGTTGCGCTTGTTGCGTTGTTGATTGCAACTGCAGTTAAATGCCTATCAAGTATGCTTAACGGCATATGGTGCTTCTTGCTGTACGAATATGGATTCGTTGAACGTTTGAGACGGTAATGAATTTCAGCTTCAAGGACGCGTTCGCGATTTCTGATGCCGGTTAAGTTGAACGTAATCATCAGGGTGTTGTGAATGTTTCCTCAAACAAAAAAATTGAAAATACAGCCTATTTAGAACACGAAATCAAATCCCAACCCAAACGTTTGAACTCAAAGTCTCGCGAACTTATTCGAATAACAGCATTAATTTCAAACGAAATCAGACACAGCAAACATCCAGAACGTCAACACTTAAATCCCGCTTTCTACTAAAACACTTATATCAAACCCAACAATATGCATGCAAATTGTTTATATGCAAATCAGCCATATTACTGTGCATTTTTACTTCGAGAGTTAGATGAATCTACAGCCCCCACCCTTAACGGTCCTGGAGAGTAAAGGAGCCCCCACCCTGGAGATTAAAAGAGCCCCCACCCTTGAGTTTGGGGGAGCCCCCAGCCTGGAGTTGGATGGGAGCCCCCACCCTGGAGTTTGGGGGAAGCATCATTCCTGGAGTTTGAGGGGAGTCCCCACCCCTGTCTGCTCTGGCACCGAGTTTGGGGGAAGCATCCTTCCTGGAGTTTGAGGAGAGCCCCCACCCCTGTCTGCTCTGGCACTGAGTTTGGGGGAAGCATCTTTCCTGGAGTTTGAGGAGAGCCCCCACCCCTGTCTGCTCTGGCACTGATTATATCTAAGCGCAATTCTAAGCCTAAGCCTAAGCGTAATAATTGGCGAAGAGTTGTCAAGTCGATAAAAATTTTGATTACAAGTTGTCGGTCGACGAATTGACGTAATGCTCAGCTGAAACACCGAGACAAAATTCTAACGTAAAATTTAAACAAGTTGTTGATTATTACTAAATTAACTACTAACCTACCATTTAACCTGTTAAACACAATTCGCTCTAAAAGCTTTAGAATTCGCGAACCCATGTCTCGCTTTGCTCGTGTCGAAATTGCACACTTAAAGTTTTGTTTATCTACATCTCGCAAGTAAATCCCTGAGACGCAGAAACCTTGTTACTACATTGACCGACGAATCCAAGAATTTCTAAACAGAGGGTGGACTGGCAAAGGTTATAAATCGCAATTTTTACAGTATGCTATATAACAATTTTCCAAGGAGGAAAATTGTAAGCTAGACACCATAGTATTTTATCACATAAGTTTTCTGCCATGGGGACGCGTAGTGATTGCACTGTTTTACAGATGTTTGTGTTCCAAATATCGTAGTCTCACGGTAGATATCAAATTAAAACAACTGACTTGGCTGATAAAATTACACAACTTATTTGCTATAACTTACCGATCTTTGGCATAATACTGCGAATCATATTACCGCCGCGTTTAGTTCGAAAATCTGAATGCTGATATTTGTCGAACAGTTGTCGCATATACTTCGACGCAACATTTGGTAGCGTTGTAGCAATTTGCTGCACTCCATCGTGACGCTGTTCCCAATGATTTGAACGGTGTTGCGTGCGTTCACGATAAGATTTATCAAAATCTAACAAAACACTCATTGTATCGTCTAAACTGGCTCGGTCGATTACGGTATTTGGCGTGTCAGGCGAAACCAGGGACGCATCGTTGATGTCGACCGTAGTTTGAACTCCAAACAATGGACAAACGGCAGTCAATAGTAATAGCAGGACAGTATGCACGGACGGAAATGTCCAATAAAATTTTGGCAGTAAATTGTGCATAATTAAAGACAACTTTGAACGATATTTTTAGTTGCCGTTTGCTGCTGTTATAATGAGTTGAAAATTTTATTTATAATTAAGCTAAGAAAATATTTCGTGTTATCGACATGTAATGATTATGTGACCATGTTATTATAGCAACACTGGTCAGAAACGAATTTGAAGTGCTATATACGCTGTTAGTCAATTAGCAATGAGTAAGTATGCAAAAGAAACCTAAAAATAGTAATGTTCCGTGAATAATTGTCTAATCAAATCATCGCGTTAATATATTTGCTGCCGTTTGCGGGTCGTAGGTGACCGCCTATAGGCCGGTCTTCACCAACACGGCACAAAACCAAAATTGTGTAATAAAGTTTAGTACTAAAATAGCGTTTAACTTCACGCTCGCTTGATTGTAGCGGAATTATTTTTGGTTATATTTTGTGTCGCCCCGTCAGAAACTTCTGGATCCGCCAATGTTTGCAGCATGGAACACCACGAAATACGGCCATAATTGTACTGAAGACTAAAGGTGGCGAAAGCTATTTTAGCATATTTCTGCGAGCAAGCGTCTTGAATGATAAATTTTAAACTCTCAAACGAAGCCTACACCGCAAAAAAATTATGAGTCAAATTGACTCCCACCGAAATAGGCTCTGCGGAACTACGCAATCGGAGTCAAATTCGACTCCACCAGAGTCAAATCGACTCACTAAGCAGCACATTTGACTCTGGCGGAGTCGAATTTGACTCAATTTGTGTAGTCCCGTAGAGCCTATTTCTGAGGGACTCAATTTGACTCACCATTTTTCGCAGTGTATAAAAGTGTCTAATTTCCGCACCCGTACATGAATTTTTTGGGAACATACACAATTTGTATACCCACATTCCGTATTGCCGTACCCTTAGCGATGCAAAACCAATTGTGACTGTTTACAATTGATTCCTGCCGAAACTAATCCGAATTTAAAAAGAGATTCATACAGCATAAATATTTTAGGAAGAAAAATGTATAAATGTTTGGAATGTATACTTACAAGTAAACAAACACTCTTCGTACCAAATTTTGCTAATAGGGGGCAGTTAGTAAGTTTAGCCTTCCAAGCAGCAATTAAACATTCATCAGTAAAAGTCTACTGTTCTCTTCGATACTGCACAGCGTTAGCTGGCTTGTATAAGTCCTCGATAGAAATTAATGAAAACAAATAATATTTTCAAACCTTAAATCTCTCTATTCTTCTCACCCGTTATAGATACACTTGTGAAAATTATCCTACTTATATAATCTTATATTAATTTCAAGTTCAGGTAGATCAAGGATTTCACATTATTATATATTAAATTAGTTTTCCAAATTTCAAAAATATCAGAATAAAGTGTTTTCTATTAAAGTTTTCCGCTAAAGATATCAATTATATAAACTTGTAGCGATATGCCATAAATTAAAGTATCCCTTTTCATAGTTGCTAAACGAGTCTTTACATAAAGATCTTAAATTTTTATAATTTTACCACCAACCGAGACAAACCAGCGGTACATGATAAAGTTTGACTCCAACAAGTTGAGCAATCAAACTCAAATTTCATTAAATTAACCGCAATTATCGTCTACAGGACCAACAGTTTTGAAACACCAGCATGAGCGCATAGTTCGTCGTCTAAAATTTAAGAATTAACGTTTCAGAATATTAATGCTGATTAGATACGTAGTGGTAATATTTCTAGCGAGAATATAGCCATATAATATAAGAAAGAATTTATATATATGTCAGCTTTCGCATATTCATTATGGCTTTTTGGTTCTGCGCGAGGGTAATTATTCTAAATGATTTAATTTTAATCTGTAAATTGTTGTATCTACTTCTGTATTTTACGATATCAATGTGGCAAAATTATACATGCCCCACCTGATGGTATACAGTATCGACTGGCTTAACTTCTGATATGAGAAATATTTTGCAAGATTAGCAATGACCTGAATTTTCGCCCAATAACCAGAAAGCGACCAAGGGTGCAGTCGTCCTTGTAATTTGAAAAATTTTAACTCCGCCCTCATTGTTGTAAGGCATGCGAAGTGCTTGCATGCCATACCTAAACTGGTTTGCATACTCCTTTTGAAATATGTTCGCCTACCAAAAATATTTGAACAGACTATACGGGCATGAAGATTTTAGGATAAATGCTGAGAACTAAAATAATCATTTTTGTTTTGCCCAGCAATTTTACACAAACTTGTAGTCATATAGAAAGCTAAAAGTGCTAATTTTAAGTTAATGCGATACCGTATACAGCCACTAGCGGAAGTAGAGGGGTGTGGCGTACACCCCCCATCAGACATTTTTGTGTTAAAATGGCACGGTCTCTACAATTGATCCCGTCAGAAAATTTTTTGTAAAAAACAATTTTTCAGCAGAATTATTTTGTGATAAAAGGTAACGTCTCTCCCTACCTTACGATTTTTCGCTCTCGGAAAATTTTTTGGTCATAAAGTGATAAGCTTCCTACCTTATAATTTTTGCGTTTCACAACATTTGCCAGCCCACCCTCCGTGGGAAATTTTTGGATCCGCCTCCCTTTTAGCAAAATTTTACTGACGAATGTATCAAGGTTCAAGCCCACAACATACGGATCAGTTGAACCACTGGTGCGCAGCGTTTAAATTAGTTTTTACAATCAATATATTAATAACAAACAATTAATGAATGAAATTGAAATTACCATTCAAATTATATCCGTTCAGTATTTTCTGACATATATACAAGAAATACAATTCAGTGAAATTTGACCACAGTAACAACACAGATAATAGAAATTCTGTGAATAAATTTGTCGCCATGAGACGCCGTAAAGATGACAAAATTTGATTCGCGTTTCAAATATTGACTGCAAATGACCTTATCAAAATATTACATTTTGGACATATATACTACGTTCTGCGCTTTGTTGAAACGTTGTCTTCGTCTGAAAATATAAAGCATCTTCCCCCTGAATCCGCAGTTAGCGGTACGCCAGGCAACCCTCGCTATACATATATTTATAAGGGTGTAATCGGATAATAAAAATAACGAAAACGGAAACGCATAGTTATCAAACTTACGAAAACGGAAAACGGGTATTGAAGTGTAAAAATTTCCAAAATGTTATATTTTCTGCCAACACAATTGAAGCGTGCATATATTCACCAGTCTTTCAAACAGTCTAAAGAAAAAATGGCGGATGCATTGAAATTTTTATGATTTTGGATAAATTTCAGTTATTCTTATTTCAGTTCGAACAATTGCAGTTGATCTGTAACGAAAAACTACGCAATACATTTGCGAGATACAGAACTAATTTTGAACGTAAAAATAACAGAATTTCCGTCATTTCAATATTGACCGAAACGAAAGCGGATACCGATGTTTACCGGAAACAAAAATTTAAACGGATATCCGGTTACACATTAATATATATACATATATATATGTATATATGTATTTGCTTAGGTTTTTATAACTTCAATACCAAAGTATTCTTTCAAATTTCGTACGAAAATTACATTTCGCTTCACGCTCGCGAGCTTTGTTCAATATTACCTATCGCGTGGCTTAATCAATCGTAACTTTCTGCATCCGCCACTGAGTACCCATTCCTCAACCCATCGGCCGTGGACCTTAGCATTAAGCAATGATGATAAAAATAGGTTTCAAACATTGTTTAAAAATTGGCAGAAAACGAAAATCAACAAATTATATTCAATTTTACTTTGAAACGGTTGTTTCTATATCCGAATTTAGCGAAGACTGAAAACTATTAATAAGCTTAAAGAATTTAAATATAAGCATAATTTATTTAAAATTGCAGCAATAGTTTATTGTTTATTAATGTTTAACTGAGTTCTGTTTAACCCCGTGTATATTTAAACAAAATAAAACTTATATACTCTCCCACCAAGACTGGGTGCACCAGTGGTTCAACGAAGTAGCGCCACCATTCTGGATATCCCGTCGCCCCGACACACCTAAGCCTATATGCTGAGTGCCTAGTTATTCTTAGGTAGACTAGTACCTACTTATGAGCGACTAGCTTGTCGGGGTGTCCAGATTTCGTCGAGTCACAAATTGTCGTTCGATGGATTGTCGGGCCTTGAATCGTCGTGATACCCTTGTTTTAACTTTAAAACAGCATTTTAGATAGGGGTTACACGATCATTAAACTGCCAGCCACACCTACTGGTACACGACGAATTTGTTGTTGCGACGAGATTTCGTCGCGTCACAAGTTGGGTCGTTCGACGGCGTGTCGGGTCATGAATTGTCAAGATACCATTGATTTAATTTAAAAAATTTCATTTATGATACATTAGATGATAATTACACAGCTTCATTGCATGCAAACGAAACAAAAACGCTTAAAAACTGTTTCTCGTATTGAATTGTTCAAATTCTAACCAAACCAGTGATTTAAAAACGCGTCTGCCAAAATGTTTCAATAAACAACAACAACAACAACAACAACATTTCCAGAACACAGCGTATTCTGTTCCACATAAACATTTAAATATTTTTCAACTGACCACCAAGATCGTGAGAACAGTGGCGAATATTGAAAATTTTCACTGGGGAACGCACGACATATAAATATGAGAAAAGCTCGCGATCGAAGCGGACAAGAATCCAAACGCAATTTTACCATGTAGGTACACTAAATTTCAACAAATACGCACGGTTTCGGTATCCGTTGAGTGCAGGGGGCAACCGAAGGTGAAAATTAACGGAGCCGACACCGGAGCCGGAGGTCAACGAAACATGCCGGAGCCTGAGCCGGGGGTGATGCGAAATTAGGTAGTACAAATGATGGTTAATTAGTTAATTTTATTTTAGCCAATATCTGCAACATGTTGTTAAGTTGTTTGGTTTTACGTTAATTTTTTGGGAAATTTCGTAAATTCCGTTCTGAAAATTGTGACGAATAGTAAAACGAAACGCACTAAGCAGATAAATTTTCCTAAATTTTAATATGCAAAACTTTACTACCGCAATGGCCGGATCCTCCGGCAAAAATTCTACCACAGCCGGAGGCCGATTTTCTACCGGAGCCGAAGCCGGAGGCAGACCTCCGGTTGTACCCTGGTTGAGTGGATGCACCCTTACGTGAAAAAAGAACCTGGCGAATAACCAAAAACTTTTGGTTTTCATGCATAAGAGCTTTGCTATTTAAAGGGTGGCTGTATACTTTTGATAAAGTCCGGCGTCGTCCAATGACGTTCGTCACCGTCCGTCACAGCCCGGCGACGTCCGGTGCCGTACGGCACCGTACAGTAAACGCACGTGTATTGCCGCAAAGTACAGCATATCAACTTGTAAGGGTTTTTTTACTTGCGGCGCCGCGCGACAAGTATAGCCCCACCCTAAGGCGTCGTACAAATTTTGTGGTATGTTTTCAACCAAGCACTCCCAGTTAAAAGGAATGAAATATTAAAGCTTGGGCTCCAAAAACGGTAGCGTCGCTCGATTGTCATTTCCCGCGGGCAAGGGATTTTTTTCTATCCGTCCCACGGGGCTGTTCTAAAAGGGCGTACCGCCCAGTAGTCTCAGAAAAATCGCAGTTGTATAACCGAAAATTAACCGCATTTAAGCGATTCTTATGTTGATATCCGTATTTTTAGACAATCTATTTTCACGTGAGTTTTGCTGATTCAATACGTTTTTAAACAGAATTTATACCGAGCGGCAGAGTAGCAAAGATTCGATGAACGATCACAATTTTAAAATATTCAGTCAGTAAATATTTTCAGCTTTTTACTTTTGAGCCTAAGATTTTTAAAACCGAAACAAATTCGTGGTTTGATTTTTTTCTCCAAATGAAGCAGCCAATTCCTCCCCGGTCCACGTTGTCTCACGTAGCTGTACGCCTATATTGAGGAGATGGACAAGTGGACAACTTCATTCGTCCCTGGCTGGAACCGCCCCTCACTGCTCGCTAACGCTTTTTCCAACGCCAGACGCTAAAACGCAAAACAAAACACACTGTTGCTGGCCCGTGTAAAGATTAGGGGCGGAACGTTTTTCTGTGGGACTGAGTAAGGTTAACCTTTAGACTATTTTTTTTGCTTGGCTTAGGCTTAATTAGGCTCAGGCTTAGGCTTAGGAATAAATTGCTTCTTACGCTTAGGCTTAGGCTTTAAGCTTAGGCTTAGGAATATGCTTATAAAATACTGTTCCGTCCCTGTCCTTTACATTGGCCCTGAAAGCAAAACTACGAAAACATCTATTGAAGTTGAAACAGAAAATAGAATTGAAATTTAAAAAATTTTCGTCAACAGCGGCTCCAGCCAATAAATCGTTTGATTATTCATAATTTTATAATGAAAAAAACAACGCTGATTATAGTTTGTACTCGAGTAGCTTTCTGGGTGGCGTAACAACAGCATTTAGATGGGCGTATTTAGTAAAAAACTCCAGCGATGTAACTAGATTTACGAAGGAGATATGGGGATTCAACACAGACTAAGATATAATTAGCCCACAAGAGGGAGCAAAGGACAGTTTTCAAAAGTTAGTAAAGCATATTCTACTCAAAAATGGTTGTCCATTAGAGTAGTGGTCATCAGTGTGCACTGCAAAAAATGGTTAGTCAAATTGACTCTCTTTGAAATAGGCTGTACGGGACTACACAACTTAATCAAATTCGACTCCGTCAGAGTCAAAGTCGACTCAGCCAGAGTCAAATTCGACTCACTTGAATCGCACGTTTGACTCTAGTGAAGTCGAGTTTGACTATTAGAATAGCGGTCATTTGTGTATCCCTCTGGTTGCCGCATTAAAAGTACCAGCTTTTTGATAAACTTGTACACTCAAATTTTAAGTTTTAGTCATTAGTGACAGCCGATCGAAACGCTGTGTTTAGAATGAGTGCAATTAATCAAATGTATGAAAAGTTGGCAGGAATTTGGTCATAATTTTTGTTTTATCAAAGAAAACATTTTTGTTTTTTAACAATTTAGTGTAGGTTTAAAATTTATCTAAAACAACCATGACAGATCAAAAACGTGGCTCCCGAGCATGCGATGTCACAGAACTTCAATCAGAACCAAAATTTTGCATTAAGATTTTAAAACTAATCGTTGTTTTGGTCTTTATAAATTTCTGGATTCATTTTCCGGTTGGTGTCCTCGCCGGGAATGAGGGATGCTTGGTCTCTACCTCGAATGTTCCAAAATTGTGGATACTATGGTTACTGTAGGTGGCTGTGCCACTCCTAAATATATTTCAACCTAAAAACTAAAATAAATCTAAAACCACATCCTAATCCACACCTTAAGGGAGTCCCCGGCTCCGCCTAGTCTCTCTTAGAACTTAAGTTAGGCTCAGGCGTTGCTAAACGGCGTAAAATCTATAAATCTATGCATGGCGGCTGCGTCCGTAAGGTAATAGTACTGAAGGGCCCTGCGTGGCCACTAAATATAAATTGTTGCTGGCCTAGTGCGCCAAATGTCATAGCTAGGGGGTTCGGGGGGGGCTTGTATTGTAGTTGTTGTTATTGTGTTATAATGGCGGATTTGAGTGTCCTTTAAGGGCCTGAGACACCCGTGACACTCAAACTTATGCAAATCAACTCCACATGGGGACTTGGGTAGCCAGCCTCCATAATCATTCTGAACTTGGGATTTTTACAATATGCGGCGGTTTTCTTTTTTTGCGGTTTAGCGGTTTAGTGCGGAAATTTCATTGGATTTTCAGAGTTGACTTGCATTAGTGTTTCGGATGACTTCGGCAAATAGGTTTCTAATTGGAGTGGGTCACGGTAGCTCTCATGTGAGCCTACGGTGAAAACCGGCCTAAGGGATTCAGTGATTGAAGCGCATAGCGCGGAGCCTGCGGGCAGTACCAAAGGAGAACCGGGGTTACTTGGGGTATGTGTTGAGGGATTTTCAGGGGATATTTAGAGTTTACCTGAGGTTTGTCGATTCTAGCGGGTCTAGTGTTGGCTATTTTTTGGGGAATTTCTTGGGATTTTGTACGGTTATCTGGGGTTTACGGAGAACTTGGGTTGTCACATTAAAAGTTTGCATTTGGTTTTGTACTGTGTGAGCTTGTGACTTAGTGGAACAACAGGGTTAAGTACATCGTAGTTGACGTGCGGAAAGCACCTGAAACAAAGGAACTTTCGGCACAATTAGCGTGAATAAGGTCGGCAATCTAAGTATTATACCTGTCTAGTCGTATTTGTGCTTTACCGGTATATAGCTTTATCACGGTGTTGGGGGGGAATAAAAGGGGAAAACGACTGCACTTATTGAACCGGAGTGAGTAGCGTCATTGGAATACAACCTAAAAGGCGGAGTTGGTGGTTTCATTGTGCATTCGAAATCACGAACTATTCACAGTTACAAGTAAGAAAAATAGTGTCGCCAAAGATGATGTATTACACGCTGGAATTATATAAAGTAGGAACCAAAACTTCAGAACTTTTATAAGGCATTTGGAAAAGCAGGCAGTAGGGGGGTGGCTCGAACTCTCAGCCTACGGATCCTTAAGCGAATTCTCTATACTACTGTGCCACGTAGGTATGCTGCTGGCAAGCATAGAAAACATTGTGCTTTGCATATATTGCTTTATGCACCAGGACAAGCATATCTCACCACATACTTAGAAACATTTCTCTAAAACGGTGCGTTCTTGTTTAATGTTCTCAAAACAAATTCAAGTAAAAACACAATTCGATGATTTTGTATAAGATATCAAAGATACTCTCACCACTCTTTGTACACTGCCTCAACAGTTTCAGAAATTTTCATATTTTGGCATAACTATAGACCTAGGCTTTGGCTACGCTTAAACTTGTGCCTAAAAACCTACCAGTGCCTTCTAAACAGATAGCATTCGCTGTGCAAAAAATAATTGAAACTAGACCAAATATAACTCCAAGCCGTAGCCTTAGCCTACACAAAACATTAGTCTACACCCTAAGTCTACTCTATTACAGTTCCGCTAGATATATTAACCAGACGCCTCGAAAAGTATTAACATGAGCCCAAAATGCAATAATAATGAAAATGGTACAAAATTTATAGAAATATAAAATATAAAGTCATTTTCCTCTATTTTCATGCATTATTAACACCAATAACAACCGTTAAATGTTTTTTTGGATACTTAATAATTTTGTAACTATAGCAATTTTATAAGTTCGCCGTCTTTGGCGGACTCCAGGGAGGGTAGCACCGGCCTAGGCCCTCTGACTAGAACAAAAGTAAGATTTTGTATTTAGAGCTAAAATAGCATTCAGCTTTGTCGTTTCTTCGCTAGCGAGTTTTATTTAACTATTTTATATCTTGCGCGGTCTTCCTATTTATATATTTCTGGATTTACCACTGGTCGCGTTGTTTTTGAAATATCAGGCATAATTGTGATAAGTGGAAGTTGTCCTACAGAAATGATAATGAATGTTTTTCTACTATTACCTCCTAACTACTACTTACATCATCTATTAGCCTCAAAATAAAGTTTTATATTTTCAAAATAAAACCAGAACGAATAGAATATGGTTAATGTATTTACGATTCAGAAATTTGAGTTTAATATTACCAGTTACTGCTAGTCACCTGGTGGTACAATCCTATAGTTAATTTGGTACAATCCTAACGGGTCTAAATTACGGTAGTTTGTATACTGTAAATTCCAATGAGTTAATTAATTAGCTCAGACGTAAAGTTATGTTTTTCTGAGTTAATAACAGTAAACTTTAACTCATTCTGAGTTGAATTGACTCTCATACTGTGTTGAGTTGATTCCGGGATAGTTGATTAATAAGATCAGAATGAGTTGAATCAACTCAGAATTCTGAGTTGTGATAGTCCTATCTCAGACTGAATGATTCAACACATTCTGAGTTTAAATCAACTGACTGGATTTTACATGTAGAGCCCTTATTGTATTGAAAACTTGGCCTGGCCGCATAGTTCAGTGGTTACAGCTGCGGACGTTTAGGCTTAATAGGATTAAGCTAAAGTATAAGTTCAGACTTACGCCTAAGCTTAGGCTTAGGCTTAGGAATATGATTATACCATTATTACTCAACTAATTACGTACAATTTGAAAACTTCAAGTGATTAAATCAGGCTGACAACACAAACGCAAGGCTGATGCAGGCCCGTAGCCAGCTGCTAACCTTGCTGGGGGCGGCAAAAATTTTGTACGAGGGGCATTCAAGGGTTTTCAATGACTTACAAGCAAGATTGAAAATCTTCTAGGGGGCCACAATTTTCCAGGGGGGCTGAGCTTCCCCACAATTTTCCAGGGGGGGCTGAGCTTCCCCTGGCCCCTCCCTTGGCTACGGAACCGGCCTGATGGTAAACCTTTCTATACTAACCCAAACGTGCAGTTCAATGTTGATTTTTCGGTCTTTTAAAAACCAAAGTTAAATAACGTTTACGTTGAGTACACTTTAAAACAGTTTTGAAATTACTAACAGACGTGTCTCGGCGGATACAGAACGTGTGACGGGAAATGGCTACTGTGCTATAGGCGAATGTCTCTTCGGCGTAACGAGCGAGAAGTCGAACGTAATTTTAGTGCTAAATTTTACTACTTGGTTCTGATATCTGTTGGGAAGCCCGCAGCCAAAGTGGTAGCCCCATTTGAATACGCCGGTAATCAAGTCCTATTCGAAAAAGTCAAGGTTTTCTGGTCTTTGTTTGTTTTTCACTTAGAAATATTTTTTGCTTCACAGCCACCACCAGCTGGCTTCTCAAGTCAACACAACACAAGAAATGGAAATGCTTTTTGAGTGACACAATGAAATCGGAACTCGTAATTGACAGCGACACAGGGCGGAGTGAAGTAGTTAAAACAGGAAATTGAAATTTTTCCTCGCAATATTAATATTTTTGAGTTTGTGTAAATATAAAAAACGTATTCAATTACGAATGGCCAATAGGACGTGTCGGTTATAGAACAAGACGGGCCAAAGTCCTTAGAAACGGTAACGTTTGCAAGTTAAACTTCAATGTATGGATTGCCAACTATTCGTTCAAACGTTCAGCATTTATTTTATAAATTAAAACCAACAGCGTAGCCAGAGATTGGCCAAGGAATTATTGTCTCTTACAGTAACTTTGACAAAGTGGCCAATGTAAACAACATGCGCAGAACTGTATTATAAGCATATTCCTAAAGCCTGCGCGTAAGCCTAAGCCTAAGCTAGGCAAAAAAATTAGTCGAAACCTTAAGCTAACTCTATTCTAGTCCCACAGAGAAACGTTCCGCCCTTGATCTTTACATGAGCTGACAAAGTTAGGCGATTTTTGATGTGAGTATACACCGCGGGTAGAGAATTTGAAAGCGCAGGTTAAAAATTTGTGATTCTTTACTCAACTAGAACTTGGGTAAGCGTAGTGTGTACTGTCAACAGTTATAAACTGTTCCGTTCAGTGTGAAAAAATAAAATCTGTGCGCACAGGGCATAAAACATGAACAAATTTGGTCCTGTTGAATTTCATATTGGCCACAAATCACCCCCACGAGAATAAAAGCTTCGAACACAGAAAATCTGTGTCGGCTGACAGTGGTTGATTCTTTTCGACCCATAGGGCCGAAACGTTTTACGGCGGGACTGTAATAGAGTAAGCTTAAGCTTGAGACTATTTTTGCTTAGGCTTAGGCTTAGGGTTAGGTATAGGCTCATTCTTCCGCTTAGGCTTAGACTTAGGCTTAGGCTTACGCCTAGGAATATGCTTATATTACTGTTCTGGCCCTGTTCTATACATTGGACTTCTTTTCTATAAACGCTTTAATTCTACAACATGGTTATATCTGTTTCTTCAATACCATCTTCGTGCGTTTACAGGAAATGTATAGAAAATATATGGGACTCTAGGGATTTTTTCTCGCGGTAGCATTTGCTTACAGTTGTATTCATTGAAAACGTCGTTTGACGTCGATGCTACTTAGAAAAAATTACACTTTCGTCTATATATCTCATTAAAGTTTAGCTGAATAAATATTGCAAAAATTATTGCAACCTGTATAGTTGAAGCTAGAACACTGAACATTACATAATATAGACAATGCGGCAGTTAATTTCGTTCGGTAATTTACACTATACAAAACCAAATGCAAATAAAAGGCGTTTTCGTCAAAACAATTTAGGCTGAAACTGCTTTGAGTATAGTTTGCGGCGTATCCCGAAATTTCTGAATGCGGACGGGCGAACACAAATTATAAAATTCAATTTTGACTGTATGCTATATATGTGTGTCAATTTACTGACAGGAAAAAATTGGAAGGTCGACATTACCGTTTTATCACAAAAAATTTTCTGATGACGGAGTCGTACGGCTCTCTCTAGATCCGGTAACGCTAATAACCGTAATATGATTCGCTCATTTATATATAAGACTGAAATGTAGGCGGAGCCGACCAATGTTGTTCAAAATTTTTTTCAGTGAGTTGGTTTAAAATTGTCAAAATTTTAAAACAATCCATTTCTTACTAGAATAACAGTGTGTCATAATAACTGGCAATCAATTCAAATCAAAATCAGCTTGCAATATTTTTTGAACGATTTTCAACAAACCCTCATAGTTACTGTTGGTTCTGAACAACATTAGATCTTAACTTTTGAAACCAGTGTTGCATCTACTGTACTGACCCGAATAAGATGGTGCGGGTAAATGGGAGGTCTCCATTTTGAGTCCCAATCAATAGGAGTCCGCATCCCTAGTAAGAGTCCATAAGCGGATAGAGTACCTAAACCGTAATTAGAGTCCATAAATGTCAATTATCCCTACTTGTAGTGCATAAATGACTCCAAGACCAAGTAATTTGAGTCCGAAACTTTAAAGCGTACTTAAGTTTTGAAAGAAACGTTCCAAAGTATAACGTTGCATTATCGCTCAAGCTTTTGATGCAAGGCAAAAAACGTTTAATTCCACGGGCAGTTGCAATACCGGATATATCAGTAACGAATTGTGGTTGAAGGCGGGTTAAAAATAAATAACAGTCTGTAGCCGAATAACGCCGTTAGGTACCCTCTGAAGAGGCCAAATAAATATCAGTCGCTCCCCCTCTTATTCGGGGCACTACAGTACGGATAAGCGAGCAACGACACCCCTCTACGATAAACCATCTGGCCAAAAAATTTATTAACAGCGTAGCAAACTTCTGTTACGAAAAGTTTTCTTGCCCCCTCTGGAAATCTACTCCATCAACTGCCAACTCGTGCGAAAAACGGTATTATGGCTGTGACCCACGTTTGACCTGCCCACATGTTTAAAAACATATAACGGTTACAGTTTTTCAGTTAGAATTGTAAACCAGTCTTATGAGATGCACTGTAAAATTACACATTTGTATTGAATATAGTAAAAAATATGGGTGAGCGTCGGGTAACGGAAAACGAATTTTGGAAGCATAAATCCGGGTACCGGATAAAACAATTTTTCGCGCGTATACCTGCGGGTAAACAATATAAAATTTCCCCGGGTAAACCGCAAGGCGGGTTAAAAAATCTTAACCCCTAAATCTCTAACACTACGCTCGCGATATTTCCGTAAGTCGCGCTCGAACAGCAAACGATCAAGCGTGATCCTGTTTCGCGGTCACTAAAACCATGGACAGCCTAGTAAATGAAACCGAAAATTGGTTTAGTAGCAAAATTTTAAGAACCAGGTCAAACTGCCATCTCTCACCAAAAATCTTAAACCTGACACCGCTAAATGGTGCTAGGTTTGGTTTAGCAGAGATGAGCAAACTGATACAGTTTACGCCAAATCATTAAAACCAAGATGCTTAAGCGACACTGCGGTTTTCATTCGCTCTTGAAACCGCTTATGTAGTAAAAGTTTCAATGTCACTCACTATACGTCTGAGCTTAAGCAAAACCAGCTTTGCCACAAATTACGTACGTATCGATTTCAATTTATGTCCAAATTTTACACTACGAAATTGAATCTTCTTAAACGCAACTTATAACGAAATCGCTCATTTAAGCAATAAGAAGCACTCTTCAGTTTTTGAGTCAAGGCTTCGATAGATTTGTGTTCAGCGTTTCAATTGTTACTTTGGAATCATTTTGCGAATAGCAAAGTCGTATTTAATAGCAGAAGGATGTTTAATTTATACAGACAACGATTTAAGCACAGTTTTCGAAATTGAACAGAGAAAATCACTTTCAAGTGTTTTGTTTCGCTTTCGTCTCTTCGTTATAGTCGAATTCTCTTTAAGCTTTCAAGTGCTGATCATGTCTAGAGTTAAGTTTTAAATATATGTACATATATATGTGTGTATATGTATATGTATATATATTTATACAGATATATTGTGTTCCGAACATCTGATTATTTAAATATTTCTCCATTTTTCTGCTAGACTTTACCTCACTTACATTCCCAAGCCTAGTATTCTGACGGCGAATATGATTTTAAACGCTGCCTATTCAACATTGCGATGCCTTTTATGAGTTTGTTGAAAAATTGAAGATTACAGTCTGTGCATATTACGCCAAAGACACAAAGTGTTCCTTATTACAGGACACTTAACGCCATGGACAGAATCGAATTTTTCAAAAATTCAAATTTGAGCGTGGAATGATCAAGAGAACGCTTAAATATATTAAAATAATACTGTTACGCAAAAATTAAGTACTGTATTGACCGAATAAGAGGGGGTAATAAGAGGCGGGGTCCCCATTTTGAGTCCAAATCAATAGGAGTCCGTATTCCTAATAAAAAGTCCGTAAGCGGATAGAGTTCCTAAACCCTAATTAGAGTCCATAAATGTCAATTAACCCTAATTATAGCGCATAAATGACTCCAGGACCAAATAATTTGAGTTCGAAACTTTAAAGCGTACTTAAATTTTGAAAGTACATTCCTAAGTATAACCTTGTATTATCGCTCAAGCTATTGACACAAGACAAATAAACGTTTAATTCTACGGATAATTGCAGTACCGGATATATATCAGTAACGAAGTGGGGCGGAGCTTGGGTTAAAGATAAATAACAGTCCGTAACCGAATAACAAGAGAGGTACCCTCTGGAGAGGCCAAATAAATACCAGTTCCCCCCTCTTTTTCGTGTCACTACAGTAGGTATTGGTCAATTGCCTGGTGCGTATACAATTTGAGGGATATATCGCCACGAAATTTCTGAAAAGATTTCAACAAGGCAGCGTTTCAGACTATAGAATAATTCGTAGAGATAACAAATTTTCTTGCTCGCTACGCTTGCTCGCAAAAAACTTTGAGACGTCGTATATTGTCTCCTAAAATGAAGTCCAGCATACGCAGCTATCGGTAGCTTATATTCAACCCATAAGGCTCGCTAAATCAAATAAAAACGCTTTCAAATCACCGAAGCTTCCTGTAATATCTACAGAGCGTTGCTGAGTTATGAAGCGTTTCTCAATTATATATATTTCAAAACACCTGCCTCTAGCAATATAACACGCAAAATTAAACGTATAGTTTCAATAGTGACTTTGCACGTTGAATCTATTTTCAAAGTATCCGTAGACAAACAATTATTTTGTTCACCTATTGTTGCGCCTATAATGATAAATTAGGCTCTCCGTAGGCCAGGGTGCCACGGCTAAAATTGCGGCAAAATTTGACTTCCGATTCCGATTCCGGCTCACTGCTGTTCTGATGCCGGAGTTCTGGGTTTCGGTTATGAGTTTTTACGATGATTGAAATTTAGATTTTTTGCTGGTTTCGTTTTGTTTCGTTCATTTGCAATTATTCTGTTGTTTCTTCATAATATACACTTTAACAAATATACTTTAGCAGCTGAAATTTTACGGTCTTCTCTGTGAAAAATTTCTAACTTCATCAAAATTGTCAAAATAAAATGCTCATATAGCATCAAACCATCGTCACGCATTCCAGCTTTCCACTCCCATCCGCAGCTATAAAAACCGTGGTATCACGACAATTCGATGCCCGACAGCTCGTCCGACCGATAACTTGTAATCTGCGATTTCAGCGACTCGACAATTCGTCGCCCGTCATTATGTTTAGGCTTACGATTACACTAAGGATTATGCCAGGATTAATTTAATTGGCTTTCCGCCACTGTTGAGCGACAAGTTGTTGGGAAGACGAATTGTTGTATTCAACAATTGTATCTCAAATTATTCATGAAAATTTAACCTAAAAAGCATCAAATGATATATGCCTGCATTTCATATTCGGTGTTCATTCATTCTTTATTGGTGAATAACGTACGTGAATAAGTCGGTCGAACAAGAGATAAAATTACATTGAATATTACAACCAATAAAAATAGTTAGAAAAGGACAAGCCTACTTATATCTAACCTAATTTTCGATTCTACAGCAAAAATTTGTTAAGATCAACGTTGTCCAGCTCCTTTCTAAACTTAGAGGAGGTTGGTAAAGATACCATGTTGTTGAGGTCAACGTAAAAATATATACCGCTTTCTATCCAGTGGTTACATTGATAATAAGCTATCGAATGGTTTTCCGTGTACCTGCAAAACAAACGTTTCATAGTAAATTTTTTGATGCAAATCGCATAAAATTTCGTTATGTTACGCATCTAATAACCATAAAATTGTCAAAATGAACTATTATGTACTGTAGAAGTTTAATAGCGCGTTTACTGTAGATGCAAACACAGGCCTGTAGTCAGTCAGCTCACCTTGCTACGGGGGGCTCAAAAATATTTCAGGAAGGACATACAAGGGTTTTCGATGACTAACAATAAAGGTTAAAATTTTTTTCAAGGCGGGCTGAGCTCCATCTGGCCTCCCTCTCGCTACGTGCCCTACACAGCAACGGATACGGTACACTGTTGAACGAAAAATGTTTTTATGTCTGAAAAACAGTATTGCCCGTTTCGGTAAAACAGTTTTTGTTTGAAATTGCAATGAAATTGCTGAAAACTGCCGTTTGTTGCAGTTTTCGAATTAATGAACGGTGAGCCGCGCTCATATTTATAGACATCATTGGCATAGTTTTAGAGTTGAATACTGTGTACCGTGGCCAATGTTAACGTTACAATTGATCCCAATACAGTATTTAACCTTGATTTTGTAATGCTTGCTCAAATAGCGTCGTTTCCTGAATTATCGATGCGATAAATAAAAACAGTAATTTTTGAATGCTTTATACTGTACAGGTTAGATAATTAAATGTTAAAATTTAAAAATATAACTATCAAGTTTAAAAGTTCCCCTCATATGGTATTACTTAAAATTTACATTTCTGATTAGACGGGGGGTAGACTTGATCTGAAATTATTTGCATACTTAACCTTAATACCGAATTTATTTTGAACGCAAACGTCCGTCATCGCAACGAAACTTTTTTCGAACTTTGGATGTCGAAATTATCGCATAAGTTTTTAACATAACTTCAAATAAATGTCGCTGCTTTTGGTGTCTCTGAAAGTCAATAATTGATAACTTTCTTCAAGAAAGTATACATTTTTGAATATTTATACTAATCAATAACCTTGCACAATACGACCAGGGGCGTGTGCAACAATAGGAATAGAGGGTAATATATCTTGTATCAAAATTTCCAAGAAAAAAAATCGCGAAAAAAAGCAATTTTGCAAGTTTTAAAATAGCATATTGAATATTAAAAGTAAAAAAATTACTTTACTTTTACTTTTGCTCCCTAAAACATCGATATATACCTGCTCGAAATCAAATCAACGTCTATACACCATTGAATTTGACTAAAAACTATTAAGATGCGACGTCTAAAAACAAAACTATTTCAAAATAAAGTTTTAAAATGTTGATTACAAATGACAACCGTATCGGCCGCGATATCATTGTACGGTTTTTAAACTGTCACACGCAGTATTGTCAGTATAGTAACAACCACACAAAAACGTTTAGTTGATTTGTGATCGCTCTGCTGCAACAAGACTACACTGCAAAAAATGGCGAGTCAACTTGGCTCTCTCCGAAATAGGCTTTTCGGGACTACACAAATTGAGTCAAAATTCGACTCCACCAAAGTCACATTCGACTCACTGTGTCGCACGTTTGACTCTGGCGGAGTGGAATTTGTCTCAGTTAGTGTAGTCGGGAAAAGCCTATTTCGGAGAGAGTCAATTTGACTCGCCAGTTTTTGCAGTGTATGCCTATGAAAGTTGTCAAATCGCCGGCAGGTTTATAGGTCTTTCAGGTCGTGGGCCATTCGATATAAGGACCAAAACGAAATATTTTTAATATTTATTCTAAAGTTTAGTTTCTATCATATACCGTTCGATATCAGAAGCTTGTGGATCTGTCTAACCCCATTCACACGGACAAGTGTTTTTGCAGTGAGAACTCGTAGCTGAAACTTGCACGAAATACATGCCAAGGGAACATTCCGATGGACCAATCAAACTGCAGGTGCAAAAAATTCAAGCGACTTGCAACTGCGTTCACAGGTGCGAATTAAGTAAAATAGCATGAATTTCAGTGAATAATTTGCTGCTGTAAGAACTTCAAAGTTGCTTTGTGATCAAACCTGCGCGTGCGTGCCAGTTGCTGTGCAAGTTTTTGCTGCAAAAACTTGCACGTGTGAACAGGGATTCATTGGGTTTTTAAATATTTACAGTAAACTGAAGTTTTCGAGTTAAAATTGTTTGAAAACCGTTTACAGTCGAAGTATTATTAAGTATGAAACATTGAATGTCTGGAGATAATTCAGGATTATGATAATTGAAACAAAAATGCTACTGTCAGCAGATTTCTTGGATCAAGTCAAGTTGCCCTTCCCGTCCCCTTAGCAAACGGGGAATTTTGGTTGTTGCTATAAATGAGAAAAAATACTACTTGATATACTACCCAAACAAATTTTCTCGTATTTTTTAAAAGTTTTTGCCGTTCAGCTGACGAAATGTCAGTGGTTGTAGCACTTGATTAGCTATTTCATGCAAAGACTTCTATGGTAAATTACCGATTAAGGGACTGCTAGTACCGAAAGCCTAGGCTTTGCAACGGTATTTGGAATTACAGATAGTTAAAACCTTTTGAGAAATGGGAAATCAAATTCTGATCTGAGAATAGTAGTTATCGAGCGGATTTTCGTAACAGCCATCAAGCCAACATAAATTGTCCAAATAAACGTCCGCCAACTCTCGTAACACACACCGCATTTGCGTCATGGGTATATTATGGCAATCCTCATCAAACGCGGTGTGTTCATTGTTATAGACAGCCGCCATTTCGCCAGTCTACGAAGTCAAATTGGCGATGACCTGATGCGTTGTCATACTGTTTTCATTTCTGCAAAACAATTTTAGCTTGGTCCCATTACACACCATGACCCTTTGAGTAATAGAAATCATCAGGAGGTAAAAACTTTATATGCTTGATACCTTAAGCGGGGACTTTTTTGATGTCTCAGAGGGGAAAGCTCGACTGGAGCCAACTTTAATTCCGGTCCCAGTCGATGATTGGAAGACGACTCATGATTTTCAAGGGTTAACAATTATCATCTAAGTAAATGGAGGGGGTCCAGAAGGGGCTCAGCGCCTCAGGACACGAATTTTGCTCCCCTCCTAGAAAATTTTCCTCCTTGCTCGTCAGTCATCAAAAACCCCTTGTAAGCCCTCGTGAAAAATTTTAGCCACCCGAGCAAGGTGAACGGCTGCGAGCCTGGCTCAAAATGAAATTTGTACCCAGCCGGTGCTAACCAATCGTTAAAATTTAAAATCATCTTTACGTTGCACGTCGAACATGGTTCCAACGAAATGATAGATGCGAATGGCTGCCGTATTCCGATTGAGCTGATGCTGTTGTGTTGTTATTGTATAATTTCGGGCGGAATTTGGACAAATCGTTAACGACGACTTTTACTTGAAATTTTGTAGAAATAACTAGAAAACATTTGAAATTTTGTGGAAATAAAATTAGAAAACATTCACAGTGACCTATTCGCTAATGAAGATATAGAATTTTTCCCTTATGAAACAACCGTTCACTACAATAATGTAATGTCTTGAGAAATGTATATAATAAACAAAATATTTCAACGCAGTCATGATCACTGCGATAATCCTTTACACATGTATATTCAGTCGGCATGTAAACAAAACAAACACTGCGGTTTGAACACTTAATCCAGTAAGTAAATTTCAATAAGAAACAATGAAATTATAGTTTTTTTAGTTAAACTTCGCCATTTGTTCCGGGTTGTTTGTATCGTTTTCTTCTCCAAAAAAGCACGGTTCATTTGCGACTATGCGAACCTGTGTGTAACAGGATGCAACCGGAGGTGAAAAATACCGCAGATGGAGGTCAACAAATTTTGCCGGATCCGGAGGTAAAAGCGGATATTTTGAGGCCGAGTTAGGTATATAGTTAAAATGATGTTTAATTTGCTAATTTTAGCAAATATCTGTAAGGTGTTGTTTAAACTTTGTTTTGATTTGACGGTTATTTTTACGAAATCTGGGTAATTTTTTTCTCAATATTGTGCCAATTTTAAAATTTTTTTTTTGCAAAAATCTGCAAAGTTTTACAACCGAAATTGCCGAAACTCCGGCAAAAATTCTATCGGAACCGCAACCGGGAGGTCAATTTTCTGCCAGAGCTGGCATTTGCGATTTATGCTTAGATTTACTAAAATAAGCTTTAGGATACTATCGGGCGTCAAGTTGTCAGTCAACGAATTGTCGTAGATTCGCTTAAAGTACACACAAAATAAATTGTCTTGAAGTTTATAGACTCCTACTTTCTCAACGTTTTAAGACATTAATGTCTTGTATTTTAGACATTATAATAGTCTTAAACAGCTCAGGAATTTGTGTCTAAAATAGTTAAAATATAAATGTCTTATATTCAAGAAATTATTGTTTGTAATTTGTAAGAAACAGATTTCTTTCTTTCAAGAAATTGGTGTCTTATATCAATAATTTATTTTGTTATATTTATGTATTGAAAAAAGTTGCTCCGTTTTGTATTCTTAAGAGAGTATATAAATAATCGAATTCCAAAAATATTTCGGATTGAGCTCAGGCTTCCCCCAACCTAAGTTTACATCTTGGAAGTATCTTTGGCTGTAAAATTATAGGATTTGGTTGAGCTAACTCCAAAATTTCAAGGCGACTTCACTGGCAAATCTTGCTTCTAAGACATATATGTCTCCAAAATCAGCAAAACAAGTCTTTTACTTCAGACATATCTGTCTTATATTTCAGACATATTTGTCTTTTATTTCACAAATATTTGTCTTAATCGTTTCTGAAACACATTGTTAAATTTAAGAAATTTAAGTGTTAAAAATTTCAGACACAGATTTATGAAAAATTTCTGATACTAATGTCGTGCATTCAAGACATATACGTCTGAGGTCTAGATTAAGACATAATTGTCTTTAATTGAAGAAAATATTTCTTGAATATCAAAAAATGTTTTTTGTGTGTAGTCACACTGTCAGCTAATATATAACATTACTTGTTTTTCGTAAAAGCCTTATCTTCATGCAACAGCCCAATATTAAAGTGGCACTTGGGAATAGAGGAAGGTAATCGAATCAATAGTTACAAAATAATATTGCAGATGTGTTTTAAACTCCGATGAACCTTTATTATCCGCAAGAAGGCATGGTTTACGAAAATAATTTGAAATCAAATTTCTTTGCTAGCGAAAGCTGAATTTAAACTATGAAATACAAACACTTTGGAGCAGAAACACTGGTATTTTGTTGCTCTTCTTGGCTGCATAATTTGATACTTTATAAATGAATATACACTGCAAAAATGACCAGTCAAATTGATTCTCTCCGAAATAGGCTTTTCGAAACTATACACAAATTGAGTTAAATTCCACTTGGCCAGAGTCAAATTCGACTCACTGAGTAGCACGTTTGGCTCCAGCGGGGTCGAATTTGACTCTGGCGGAGTCCAATTTGACTCTGACGGAGTGGAATTTGACTCTGGCGCATTGGAATTTGACTCAATTTGTGTAGTCCGTAAAACCCTGTTTCGGAAAGAGTCAATTGGACTCACCATTTTTTGCAGTGTATAAAATACTGCTGGATATGCAAGCCGTATCTTAGTGGATTATCGAAATTTACGCTATGCCAAACTGACACTGGCAGAACAAACGTGATGTTGTATGAACGACTACTCATAAGATCATTAATCTTAATATTTTAAACGCTTTTTAAGTTTTCGAATGAACGGCAAACTATGATTTTGTTTATTTTTATCGCCAAAGCTTGTGATTTGTTTACAATTTGACACAACAAATTTGTGTTGAAGCTTATTTTCCGCCGGCAGAAAGTTCCAAAAAAATGATGCAGTATTTTCTAGGCAATTAATTGCACACGTTCAATTACAAGTTAAGATTCTAAGCCCAACTCTAACCATAGGTCTAAGTAGGCCTGTGCCGAAGTTACTGTCCTTTGGAATTGCACAGTTGAATATTTCACTGGTGCAAATAGGACTGTTCACAATTTGACGGATTAGTTCGAAGTTCACTCATGTGAAATACAATAGAGTTGAATCTGAAAATGTAAACCAAAGTTCTGAAGAACAACATTTATTCTTAGATTTCACATTAATAAATAACTAAACATGGCAAATTGAATCTGAAGACACTATTTTAGGCCACTGTATAGCATAGGGCCGTAACAGTAGTGTTAGCGTATGCCTAAGCCTAAACGTAAGTGTAAGAACGGGTTTATAGCTAAGTCTAAGCAAAAATTAGCCTATTCCTAAGCCTAAGCCTAAGCCTAAGCGTAAGAATGATATTATAGCTAAGTCTAAGCAAAAATTAGCCTATTCCTAAGCCTAAGCCTAAGCCTAAGCGTAAGAATGAGATTATAGCTAAGTCTAAGCAAAAATTAGCCTATTCCTAAGCCTAAGCCTAAGCCTAAGCGTAAGAATGAGATTATAGCTAAGTCTAAGCAAAAATTAGCCTATTCCTAAGCCTAAGCCTAAACCTAAGCGTAAGAATGAGATTATAGCTAAGTCTAAGCAAAAATTAGCCTATTCCTAAGCCTAAGCCTAAGCGTAAGAATGAGATTATAGCTAAGTCTAAGCAAAAATTAGCCTATTCCTAAGCCTAAGCCTAAGCGTAAGAATGAGTTTATAGCTAAGTCTAAGCAAAAAAATAGTCTAAAGATTAAGCTTACTCTGTTGTTGTCCCGCAGAAAAACGTTCCTCCTTTGATCTTTACATGGGCCGTTGTTTGGAACCTGTGATAACTGCTGCACCGGTTGTTAAGTTATTTATCGGTAGTACCAAAAATAATGCAGTCCAAAAAATGTATCGGAATGAAATCAAAATAATTCTAAATAAAAGTGAAAACAAGTGCGTAATCGACAGACAAGTTTCAAGCGTCAAACCCGCCCACCGTTCGGAATTTTTGCACCGCGGTTTTGAGACACGGTTTCAGTTTGCAACACAACAAACCTGCCGCTTCGAAATTTTTATAGAACGCACTTCACTCTATTGCCAAATCCTGGCGATGCTCAAGTAGTGGAAACAACGAAAAACTCATCGTTTTACCTTCAGTTGAACTAAGATTTTTGCCTAAACCTATTAGCATTAAAATTGCAACACGAATGTTTAAAATAAAAGATTATACCCAAATCAAACCTAAAATTCCTACTTGTATACTGGCATTTTTACTATTACGAGAATTTCGCTCGCTTACACTTTTAGAAATGTCATTTCAAAATGAAACGGTTAAATCGTTTTTACCCCAATTTCAACAGCCCAAGTTCATGGCAACAGTTTGAAACAACCAGTACAACTAAAATGCTACCAGAGATTTACAGTAATCCTTGTTTAATTAGCTTAAATTCCGAGCCCCCCACCGCTGCAAACCACGAATCAGACCCCGTGACCAGCTCTCCATGCTAAGGAGGCTAAAAAATTTTCAGAAAAGGGTTGCACGGATTACACACAGCTCAAAACTAAAACTTTGTCATGGGACGCAAAAATTTTCCAGGGATTTTTACTGACCCTGCCTGCCCATCGTCTGTGTCACAAGCCAGCAACGAATACGGTTGACAGCGCATTTATTGGCGTGCAATCAGCGTGTTAACAACACTTGAGCGATCCGGCCTAATTCACTCTTTCTATCACGCAGAACATTTTGACGAAGAAATTTGCGTCGACGGGAAATAATTTTACAATGTACGCATTATATACTTGGCCTTACAACTGTACTAAATTAGTATAATATTGCAATTAAATGAGCAGTCTATATAGATCGGTGTGTTTTATAAGCATTCTGAGAGCGCATAACGGTCAATTCACGTTTAAACCATGCATGTGTTGCTAAGGTAATAGGAGAATAGACAGTGTTACTGCGGTAGCAGTTTTTTTTAATTTGCGTCTTGTACTTCAATTAATTTTAGAAATACATCCTGAAGTATGTACTAATTAGCTTAGCTCAGACAGGTTGAAATCATTTATGTTTTTCAGAACGAAAAATATATTCATATGCATGAGTAGACTTAGAAATAGCGTGTCAATTAACGGTTTGATTTAGTTGTGACCGCTTAAATATAACACGGATAGTAAATTTTCGAACTCAACAAACGTTAAATGTGAAAAAATAGAATGTTTTGAACTGTAGACTGCCGATTTTATCTGCAATATTTCAGATTCTATCGGTATTAAATCTACACTGAGCTGAATGCAACCGGAGGTGAAAAATACCGGAACCGGAGGTGCATCCGGAGGTAAGGCGAAATTAGGCAGTTAAACTTATGTTTAGTTTGCTAATTTTAGCATATATATCTGTAGGTGTTGTTAAATCTTTCGTTTTTACGCTTATATTTACGACATCTGTGTAAATTTTTCCCAAAATTGTACCAAAAGTTAAAACAAAAAGCACCAAACAAATAAATTCAGCAAGAAATATTGCCAAAAGTTTATTACCGAATTTATCGGAAACTCAAGCAGAAATTCTACCGGATCCGCAGCCAAAGGTCGATTTTTACAGGATCCGGAAGCAGGCCTCCGGTTATACCATGACACTGAGCAGGTCGAGTCATTTATTTAAAAGAAGGAAAATTTAGGTTGGTCGGCCATAAACATCCTATCTTAAAGTCGGCGATGCGTTTTGAAATTGTTTTTTCACCCGTTCACCGATGTTTAACACCAAACTCCAACGAGGGAACCCTGTGCTCGGCTAAAGTCGGATTCTAAACCCGTTAAATTTTTGGATTAACACTAGTAGATACAGCCTTGATTTGATCGCTAGACAGAACAGCTAATTTAGTTACGCATGGATATAATAAAATATTACACTGACGGATAGGAGACTTCATTCAAAACAGTTTAACGCTTCAGTTAAGCTGCTGGCTCTACCGATACACGGACAAATACGCAAGGACGGCGTAAAGTATGTGTTTTAAACGCTATAAAACTGCTCACTTGACACATCTGCGGCAGTAGGACTGGGTTATAAGGTTTGATTACGAGCTTTACATATTTCATAAATATATATCAAGATTATGGTCATGTGGATCAGTGGCTGTAAGATATGCAGAAACTTAACCAATAACGCCAACAACTAAAAAAATTAAGCGTTAAGCTTGAAGCTCGTTTCGTTCACGGGGACAAACCCTAAATGGATTTTTCAGTTGACAAAGTGTTTGCATCCGGTGAAAATTTACAAAATATAAATTTGTCAAAGATCAAGCAAATCACTTTTATCAGGCTTAAGGAAAACAAACCGCTATGGATTTAGAGGGAATCAATTTTAACGCTCAATGGGGAAAAATTTATCAAAATAATTAATGAAATTCCGAAATGAAATTTTGGCTTACGCATCTGGTTTTACGCAGTATAGCGTTTGGTCAACAATTGTCAGATTTCGGAAACACACTAAAAATGTGACACTGCATTAGATTTACAAATCATTGTATTAAACGGCTAACTTGCTGCACTGTTAACCCCTTCTCACATTGAGTTGCCTGTAGGCAACTCAGCGCAGTGTATATGCGTTAAATAGTATATATAGCACCGTGTTTAACAATTGCAACACGTATACATAGTACTAAATCACCACAAGACGTGAGAGCCCCCTCGGGCTCGAGCGTCAAGCTCCTATAGCTGAGTGGTAATGGTATAGGCCTCCCACTCCAGTCACTGGAGTTCGAATCCTAGCATAAAAGTAGGTCTCAGGGGAAATAGAAAATATTCATGTGAGAATGGGTTAATAAAGAGTGTTAATTCTTACAATAATTACAAGATAACGATGTTACATTTTGCCTATTTTAAATAAACAGATTTGACCATTGCTATGTCTGTTAATGTTTTTGATTGGATTAAATATTAAGGTTTACGCGGGTTGTCTGAGTGTCTGATACATATTTGAGAAGTCTTGGCCATTTTTCTGTTCCGGTACCTTTTATAGACTCTAGGATATACGAACTCTATCCACTAACGGTATCTAAATGTTGGGGGACTCAAAATTGGGACCCCTATTTCTAGTAGCCCCTCTTATTCAGGGTCCCTACAGTACCCTTTCTTCTCAAACAGGTGTAGCGCCTATCAGCAATTGGTGATAGAAGTATTAACTTTCAAACCTGTGACTGGCTACTTCAAAATTCAGCACATTTCTCGATTTAGTTTGCCATAAGTATTTCTGTGCAAATTTTGAGGTCCGCAACTGTAAAAATGTATGAGTTTGAAAGCAGTTGCTGACTGCTGATAGATGTCACACGCATTTTGAGAATATGCTCTTAACATAGAGCGGCCAACGGGTTTTCATGGCCTGGGTCGAAAACTGCTACAAAACGTGTTCAATTTAAAATGAACCATAAATTAAAGGGCACATGTAAAGATCTGGGGCGGAACGTATTTCTGTGGGACTGCAATAGAGTAAGCTTAAACTTTATACTAATTTTTTGTTTGGCTTAGGCTTAAGCTAATAGGCTTAGACTTAGGAATAAACTCATTCATACGCTTAGGATTAGGCTTAGGCTTAAGAATAAGCTTATGTAACTGTTCCGCCCCTGTTCTTTACATTGGCCAATTAAAGCAACAAATTATTTATAAGTTATTAATATTAGTGCATTTTAATGCTATGTTTTGAGTTGCCAGCGATTTTAGCGTTTTTCTACGCTAAAATATACTAAAAAAGTGGAAATCTGACCGTGTTAACCGCTGCACAACTCATATATACAAGAGCCAAGGTGCTTTACAAAAAATCTTGCTTGAGGAAGCACGATGAAATATGTTCTAGTAAATAAGCTCACACTGTAAATTTCAGTGAATTGATTTTAATTCAGAATGAATTGAATCACTCTCAGTCTGAGTTAGAACGCTCACAATTCAGAATTTTCATTAGATTCGATTCATTCTGAGTTAATTAGTCAATTCACACAGAGTCAACACAACTCAGACTGATCATGAACTCGATTCAGAGTGAGTTAATGTTTACTAATATTAATTAAGAAATAACCAACTCGCTAGCTGAATTGATTAATCAACTCATTGGAATTTACAGTGCAGCAGTAAAAATAGGAGGACAGTTTGGTACGTGTTCCTCCTGGTAATGACCATGTGGGGCACACTGGAACGCTGTATATACCCTTCAGTTGAGGTAGAGTACAAAAATCATCACTAGCTTCTCGCTCAAAAATCAAAAAGCTGATGTTGGCCTAAATTTCCCGTGGGTGGCTGTTAGATAAAAAATTAAGTTTAATAAGCTAACCTAATGCTAAAATTTGAAATTTCAAAAACAGCGGTTGGAGAGTTGAAGTGATATGCTTGTTGTATATTAAATATATGTAAAAAGAATCGCCGGGTTTTGTACACATTCACACATTTAATTTTAAGACTTAGGCTAAGGTTAAAATGAAGACTTACGAAACGACTTTTAAGCATGGGTAAGTCTCTTCTTAAACCCAATCCGAACCGATCCTTAGTTTTCCACATCGTCAAACCTAACCCCAATCAATAGTTAACCATATATTGTCCGGTTTTCATTGGAAAAGCGTTTTAAACGACTATAATAAAAACCGATTACTGCAGTATATTAATAGTCAATAGAACTAAAAATGTAAATCGAACTCTTGGATAGCAGTTTGGTTTTTGCACTGGTAAAATATGATAAATGTCACGTTATTTTATTGAAGAGTTTGACTAATTTCAAAGTAAAAATGCCAAACCAATGGCGTAGTCACGTGAGTCAATGCACACCTACACATAGGAGACTAATGGAAACAAAATCGTAGCCAGCTCAACAGGCTAAAATGGACACGGGTGTTCCCACTGGGGGGCATTGACAAGGTCGTGCCCCCTCCCCAAATTTGGCAGGTGCTTGAACAATCTTGAGTTGCAATTATTGGGGCGTTTAAAAAATATTCGGTGCTCTGTCCCCAAACATAATTTTGCGCGGACGCTAACGCTAATGGGAGGGGGCAAAATTGCTGGGAGGGTCATTCAAAGATTTCAGAGCATTCACAAGCAAGACTGCAACTTTTCTTGGGTGGGATAAAGATTTTCTAGCGATGGGCCGATCACCACTGTGGGTCCCCTAGGACCATGGGTGATAATGGAAGCTATGCTGGCACAAATTTAAAACATGAGCACGGCGGTTTCCACTTTGTTGTTCGACAGCAACTACAAGGTAGTAACAGTGTGCCTTGATGGTATGGAACTGCATTAATGCGAAGGGAAAGCTTATTAGAAATGATAAATGAACGGTTTAGTTTTTAACTAACGCAACTAGTAAGAACTAAGTGCTAGTTGTACTTGCTATAATATATATATATATTATATATATATATATATATATATATATATATATATATATATATATATATATATATATATATATATATATCTCGCTATACGATCGGTTTAAATGATGCTTTGCCGTGGTTGTCTCCCCACGATTAGTTAAAACTCAATTGTTACGTTTTACACTATTGTTCTGGTACACTTCTACTAACCTAAGTCTAAGCCTTAGCTTAAACCTAGTTTATCAGGTTAAATCTGAAAATTTCGAAACGTGCGAAAGATGATATAAAAGAGTCGGCCGTGATTTCGTACATTAAAATCAAAACACAATTTTTTTTACATATTTTAACGGTATTGAGAGCCATTTAGTGGTTAGGTTATCTATAAATATTGACCGATGTTTAGAACAGTGCGGTTACAGTGGCCTAAGGCGTATTCTTGAGCTTATGTCCAAGCGTAAGAATAAGCTTAAACCTTAAGCCTAAGCCTAAGTAAAAAATTACTCTAAGCTTAAGCTTACTCTATTGCAGTCCCACAGTAAACCGTGCTGTCCATGATCTTTTTGCATGGGCCCAAGTAAACTTATGGATTTTGTTTTCATCAGGATCCATAGTGGAGCGTAGGAAGTAAAATTTTTTACTCACAAACAATGTTAAAATTACTTGATTGATTAGGAATGTTTTCACAATTGATCCTTGGCAAAGATAGAAAGTTTTTCAAAATCAACTTGAATTTATTACCGTTATACTAGTAAATATCAATAACTTTGACCTACCGTCAGAGGCGTATACAAATGTTTTTGACGGGGGTGCGAGCTGGCAAATGTTATGAATAGCAAAAATTGTAAGGTACGGACCTTATCATTCGCTTCTTGATCCGCTAGTACCTACCGTAAGCATTACGCATTACGCCCGCTACAACAGTGAACAGCGTAAACGCGCATTTTGTTTATTGACTTTGGTATTTAAAATTATTTTCCAAACTTTTACCAAAATATTATTAAGCGTCAGGTTTAGAACTGCATTCCTCATTTCAAATAAAAGTTATTTGAAAAACAAATTTTAAACAACCGAAAATTAGCAACCGATTTAAATGCTTAAGAAGTATACAGGCTCGTATAGCCAGCTAGCCTTCCTTAGGGGGGCTAAAAATTGTTTTAGGATGGTCATACAAGGATTTTCGTTGACTTATACAAGTAAGGTTGAAAATTTTCTATGAGGGGTAATACTTTTCCATGGGGGCATCAGCCCTTCACTGGCCTCGCCTTTGGCAACGCTGACACAAACATGGTCAATTTTCAAAAGATGTTACAGCAAACAAATGAACAAAATATTACGAGTATGATTAATCTGTTTTTGGCAATATTGATGACTTTATTAAAATGTTAAAGTCAAGTTGTATCGCGTATTTTCGGCTTATGATTTACTTTACGTGCCGAGCGGTGTTACAGTTCCATAAAAATAATGTTATTTTAAACCAGGAAGGCATCATTAAATATCGCCGATGCATCGCACTAAATATTTGTGAAAACCGAAACACGTAAGAACATTTCCTATATAAAATTCCTTTAATACGACATCGGTGGCGTTGATTGAATGAGTAAAAGTTGAATATATTAAGCTAATTGTCTCCAACAACATAATAATACAAGGTATACCAAAATTTTACACAGTTTGGCGCATGTAAAAAGATCAGTGGCGGAACGTTTTTCTGTGGGACCTGCAATAGAGTAAGCTTAATCTTTAGGCTTATTTTTTGCTTAGGCTTGGGTTTTAGTAATATGTTTATACTACTATTATGGTCCTTCTCCATTCATTGGCCGACCACGAGATATGAATCGTAAAATTGCTCCCGATCGTAGCAAGCAAAAAGCCAAACGCTACTAAATCAACCTTGACATAATGTTTTAGCTTTTGATCCCTGTTGGGGGCCGAAGTCTTGGTGGCTGCTTTGAGTCCGTCGCCGCTCTCATTCAACTGTTTTAACAATTTACAAAACAGCTCAATAGATCATATATGTGCCGCGAATCTCGACCTGTAAACCTCCAATAATTTTTTCTAGCTCCGCTACTACACTCAAAACACATTTTCTTATATTAAAGAAATATTTTCTTAAATTCAAGACATTTGTGTCTTAATCTAGACTCCAGACATATTTCTTGAATGCAAAACATTAGTTTCTGAAATTTTTAAGAAATCGGTGTCTGAAATTTTTAACACTTATAAATGTTTTAAATTTAGGAATGTATTGCATAAACGATTAAGACAAACATTTCTGAAACACAATAACAACAATGCCTGAAATATATTAAGACAAATAATATGGCTGAAATAAAATACTTGTTTTGTTGATTTTTTAAAACATATATGTCTTAGAATCAAGATTTGCCAGAAAAGCCACGTTCAAAATTAAGAGCTAAAAGCTCAACCAAATTAACTAATTTTTCCATCTAAGATACGTCCAGGTGGTAAACTTAGGTTCGGGGAGCCAGAACTCAACCCGAAATATCTTTGAAGTTCGATTATTTATATACTCTCTGAAGAATAAAAACGAAACCATTTTTTACGTACATAAAAATCAGAAAATCAATTCTTGAATAAAAGACAGCTATTTCTTGAAAGAAAGAAATTTGTTTCTCGTATATTGTAAATAGTAATTTCTTGAATATAAGTCATTTATGTTTTACATCTCTCAGACACAAATTTCTCAGCTGTTTAAGGCTATTTTAATTTCTGAAATACACGACATTATTTTCTTGAAAATTTAAGACAGTTGAAGTCTTGAAATTTCAACACAATTTATTTTGCGTGTAGCGCCGAAATATACCTTTGAAATTGAAACGAGGCGACACAACAGCTTTACAATATCATAAACACAAAACAATCGTTGCTGTCGACGAACCGAACAACAAAATGCGTACATAAAGCAGACGCTAAACGAACAAAATTGAGTTATCAAAACCATTGTCAAAAGCTCTCATCGTTTGGGATGCCAACAAATATACGCGTCGCGGTGTGGTGCCACGAAAATATGTCGCTTTAAAACTGCCTCTTCGATTTTACAGCTTCATCATAATGGGGTTGTTCTGAAATAATGATTGAGCATCAACAATATGCAATAAAGTGGCCGACGTTGTCCGGTCAAACGTTCAGTGCCATTTTGTCCTGTGAAGCTTAACAAGTTTATTATCAATCTCTTCAAATATTATACAGGGAAATATGTTCGGGTTGTTTTATTAACAATGGGATCGGCTTACAGAATAGTTTTGCATTCGCCAAATTCAATCGAACATTTATTCTGATTTTCCGACTGCAATCGAGTCTTAGTTACAAAATTGATTCTTATGAAAAGCTTCTGGTTGGGATTGTAAGCGTAAAAGTTCTATCTGTTGACGAGTTTTGCTTCTAGCAAGCATAGGAAGCGTTGTTTGGGCTCAGACTAAAACAAAAGGCTTTTTGTGTGGTTTTCGCGATTTCTGAAGAGCTAAGACGCAGCTATGCTTGCCGTGCAGAATTTCTTCTCGTCAGTTCCTGCTACTTTACAGGTGAAATAAAGCAAATTAAGCGTTCCAAAATAATTTTTCACAATAGCATTTCGGATATCCGCATGCATATCCCATTTCGGATAGTTATCGGGATATTTCCCATATCTGGATATCCGTGCGCATCTATATCTGTAATGAAAAATTACGATAAAATAAGGTATTACGATAAAATAAGGTATTCCATACATGGCTTCATAGTTGCAAACAGCTCCAAAAGGCACATATTTTGTAAAATTGCGACAAATTTCGCCAAAATTTCTGAAACATCTGCAGAAATTCTACCCTAAACCGGAACTTGGCTTTCTGATGCAGTCGAACGCAGACCTCCTGTTATGCCTTGGTACGGGGAACTGTCGACGCGGCGCTGCTTTATGGTAGGCAAATGGAATAAAATTTAAAATGATAGTATAATAACGATCTTTATAAGGCGTAATCATAATAAATGACAGTGTTTGTTTACAGACGAAACAAAATCCGGTAGCCAATAGAGTCAAAGCCAATCTAATACAAAGGAAAGTGCCCTAGTTTTATTAACCAAGAGGTAGATTCTAATGGATGTTGGACGTCTCATTTCAAAACTAGAAATGCATATATGTTGATTAATCAACATTTTGATATAGCTTAAACAACTTTCGATCTATGCTGTAAATGCGACAGTTTAATTTTAGCCTGATTCAAATCGAGTATATATTTTCTGGAATTTAATTTTCAGTAGCTCTATTATTGAACAGTCAAAACACAAATTTTATCGCAATTGTCCGGAATCAGAATTCCGTTGGGTCTCTAAAATTTAGTGAGACATACTGCATTACGTTTGCGTTTTTAGAACAATTTTTCGAAACTAAACGCTCAAAAAATGTTACTTCTGATTTATTATAAAATTATAATACACATAACGTAAATCAGTTAGCCTTGGGAAAAACTTGGTAATGTTACTCTAGTTTTACTTCCTTGAGGTAATTGAGGCATACACGGTGGTATCTTGTTTCACACACACGACTTCTCTCCCAGTATCCTCTGTTAATATATTAAATAGTTTGTTAACCATACACTTTATATAGTATCAACAAGTGATAACGTATTGTTCCAAAATTATGTTATCAAAATATTAAAAATGTACAATGCCATTAGGCTGAATTATTTAACTCCCAACAGCGCTTTTCCGAAATTCGCTTTCGTTTACGCTCCCATCGCTTACAAACACAGAGAGTGGCATGCCGTTTCAGCAACATTACGGTCCAAACAATTATTCTTGTTTCGGACAGTTCTTACCATAGATAAATGATATGCTAGCCAACAACGCGTTATTCCAAACACATTCAGGTTAACATACATACATTTTGAGCTTGAATTATGTTAAACATAAAGGCCTGCCAACTCAGTTATAATTCCACTGGAAAACAGGTATACCTTACACATCAATAGGCAGGTATACATAAAACAATCAAGGTTATTCTCTTCTTAAATTCTGAAGACGGTTTTCAAGGTCAGCGTCGGCATCTGATACTGCAGCAACCGGTTGTTTCGCACCACCGGCTTTCTGGGCCAAAGAACCAGCAGCGTTGGGAAGCTTGTCGAGCTCTTCGTTCATCTGGATACCCAATTCGTCGAGAACTTGATTGACAATCTGATCACTGAACAAATACAAAAAATATACAGATATATTATTTGATGTAGCAGCAACTATAAAGGAAGCTTTCCGTCACATACACTAATCTCAAAATCGTTGCGGTATCACAAGAAGGCCGTTTTTCTGTCCAAATAATTTCTGGCATTTCGCTAGCAATCTTGCAATGTAACATCATAATATATTTTCTAGTTGACAATTCAGCAACTCATTATTTTGTGCAAAAATCAAAAACGTGTTTGTAAACTTTAGGCCAGGCGCACAATGATAATAAATAGCTAACTTACTAGCCCTTATATTTTGTTACCAGAATATCCCAGGCAAAGCTACAACGTAAACATATCAATAAAATAAACCACGGTTAGTATTGCAGAAAGGCTCATCTAGCTACCCATTTGCTTGTATAACAATCAGGGTGCGACCGAATATCCGGTTCCAGTTAAACATCCGGCAAAAGCCGAAATGCGTATCGGGTTCCAGTATTCGGTATAGACCTACCGGACACCAACGGATATGGTTCCAAATATTATAAAACTTCTTTTCACACATGGAGGTATTTAACATCTTGTTGCAATAACCTTTTCAGACAAGTAAAGCTGATAAGATTTTTACTAACTGAAACATATAAAATGAAGAATCTAAACTAAAAAATAATGTTCTTTCTACAATGCTCATATTTAGACGCTATATCAGGTTAATATCCAGTTCCAGTAAAAATATAATATCCGGAATCGGTTTCGGTAAGTTAATATCCGGTCGTATCGTGATAGCAATATTGAGCATACTGAAAGCCAATATAGAGACATTTGTGGGAAGCAAGCCATCCAATAGCAATGAGAAAAAGCTGGAGGCGATCAATGAGAGGGAGAAGTTAATTTTTGCATACCTTAAAAGTAATGCTTCTGTTTTTTGCGTCATTTATAGGTACGTATATATTATAGACGCAAAATTTTTTTGTGGTGCTACAGTATTTTTACACGCGACGTTGAAATTGGTATAATAATGCTTAACTATCTGCAAATTGTAATATTTTTGTTTGCAGAGGGGCTAACAACTAGATGGAGGTCAACTGGGGGCGAAGTAAGTTTGGGAGCTATAATCTCAAGTGGGCCCCTTTTCTGGTAGGAAAAACAGGCCAACTAGTTTTAAGACTTGGTGTTGCTGGCAATGGTTTATATTTTACACACAGCATTACTCACGTTTCTTCCTCATCATCTTCGTCGCCTAGCGCATCATCGATTGTATCAGAAATCATTTCTTCTTTCATGTCCATAATTTCCGATTGTTTTTCAAATTCCATCATTATTTTCTGTATTTGGGGCAGTTTCAGCTGTAAATTGGTAACAAAATACTTTCAGAATTTATCTACCATAGGTCCACTTTGAATGGATATAACGGTAATCGCAATATACCGCCATCACAAAATTCGAATGTGAACATAATTTGAAATAAATGCAATTATTACTGACTCAAATTAGTGTCTACGCTATACATGTTGTGCTTGTTTTTATGCACCATTTTGCAATTGCAAGCAAAAACTTAGTCATTATGTTACATATACGTAGCCACAATTTTGGACAGGAAGAAGTCACGTTCTATGAACACGTCACAAGGCGGTGTTTCTTGTGTTATAAGCTGAAAAACTATAAAAACCCCTTTACAAAAATCGTACGGGGTGTATTTTCTCTAATGACCAACTGACTATGTATTTACTCATGGACTTGCTACTAATCCATACCTGTTTATTCATGCTCATCATCGCTTTAGTAACTCCTTTCATTGCCTGAGCCATCGCATCTTGTGAACGCAGAGTCTGAATTTTCAACGATACAGCTTGAATGTTTGCTCGCATCATAATGAACTTTTTCACATAACGCCGAGTGCGAACCAAATCTTTTGCCATTACTTTTACGGCATCCTTGAACGTAATCAAATCCCAACATAACGCTTATATTATGGTTGCCGCAAACCTTCGAGTTCGGTTTCAAAATCGCCCAAGTAACCGGTAAGGAATCAGACAAAGTTTTAAAATGCCGATGATGCATTTTGGAAATTGGGTTTATTAAGCGGACTATTAAGTTGCCGTGAAATGATATTTTAAATAAACAGGAACGTGTAGATTCTGCGTCAAAACCAAACCAATGCTTTTGTCGACATCGGTATTGCAAAAAAATTGGCGATTCTTTGCAGCTACTTTTGCAGTCAACAGTGAGTTGGTATGCTTTAAATTTCACTTGATGTCGTACAAAAGTGCGCCCGATTATAAAACTGTGATATCTTTTGCATTTGTGTTTAAAAAATTAATTGAAATGAACAGGTCTCATAAACTTATAACCCTTAATATTTGTTACAGCTTAAAATGTCGCATTTATAATGATGTAATGTAGTCAACCTACTGATTCCTTAAGCATTGTGCATTAAAATATGAATCGGCACCGGTATTGGTAAAAAATTTTGATAAAAGCATATCCATAAACAAAAATTCTATCAACACAAAAGGAATTTGAAAAGTTAAATGTTCCGATTCAGAAATGTCTCGGTGGATTCGGAGTCGGAATCGGTGAAATTCGACGGGATCGATGCCACCATGATTATGCACCAAAAATCCGAAAACGTCACGAAAATCGTGAGATGTTGAAAAACTGGAACTTATTTCATTATATACAGAAAAAATGTGATTATTCTAGCACAATAGCCCGTAAATCATATATGACCCCAACCACAGAAATAACAGAACTTGCAGCGAAATGAATCTTGTTACATATTAATGCAGCTTTAGCTATAAGAACTCACCATTTGACCTTTCTTTGCCATCATCTTTATGTCTGAAATAATTTTCTTTTCTTGTTGTTCTAGTTTTTGTCTCTCTCGATCAAGATCTCTCATTGCCCGATTTAAGGCTCTCTGGTTTTGCCGCAACATTTCTTGCGGCGTTTTACGCCGCCCGAACAAAAATTCCAGTGGCATTATTATAATAAAGGTATATGTAAGTATTTAGGGAACAACAAAGCTAAACAAACCAAATGAAACAGACAGGTGCATACATGTGCAATGTACATATAACCGGAATGAGAAGCTGTTTCACCGTATGCTATAGTGGTAGCGTACTCGATTCGAGCCCAAGTGGTCCGGCGTTCAAACTTAAACTCAAGCTAAAAAATTTATTTTCAAAACACAAACAATATAGCAACTTAAGCCAACATACAAAATCTTACAGATCGTTAATTACACGTATACTAAGCCTGATTAAAACGATTAACATTCGATTCCTACGACCCCAAAGTTTCAACAAAAACTTTTCTGCTGTATTACTAGCGTGATGATGATAATGTCAATCTTTTTGGCGCTTCACGCAAAATACCCACATTTTCGTAATGCTCATTTGTTATCAAACTAAAATGATTAAATGGCTGACGTTAGCGAAAGTTCAATTTCGTTACGATTAGGAATGCGCTGATTAATAGGCCACTTTTTGTGGGTACCGCTATATCGGGCTACAAAAAATTGCCGATTCTTTGTTGATGCTTGTTGCAATTAACAGTGGGTTGGAATGCTTTCAATTTCAGTTGTTGCCGTATATCAATACGAATGATCAGAGAAACTGATATCCCTGTCGGCATATGAGCACGATAGTAAGCGTATGAGAATCATCAATTGCTATACGTATATGTGCATATATACCAGAATATGAAGTTGTTGAATCGACCACATGGTCTACTGGTAGCATGCTTGACATGGACGTGCCGATTAATCGGCATCGGCATGGTTAATACGGCACTTTTCGTGAGTATCTGCATCGGCACTACAAAAAAATTGCCGATTCTTTGCCGATGCTTCTTGCACATAAGAGTAAGTTCGAATGCTAATAATTTCATTTCTGGGCGCATATCAGTCCAGGGTTTAACTCTTTATAAATATAATGATGCAATGTAGTATCCTATGTGCTTATTAAGCATGGTATTCTACACTTGGAACAGGCATCGGCATCGGCAAAATTTTTGGTATCGGCACATCCATAGTAAAAACCTCATGCTGATGCTGCACATCGGTAAAACGCTGATGCATATGTAGTGGCTTCATATGCAGAAGCGGTAAAAATATGGAAAAACCAATATACAGGTTGTGAGGCGGCGTGGCTCAGTGGTAACGCGGTGAACTGAGAATCTGTCGGTCATGGGATCAAAACCTACCGGGATATAAAGTTTTTGCAATCGATCACGTAGTATAGTGGTAGTATGCTTGGCTCTAGTGCAAGAGGACAAACATTCGATTCCCGGTGTGTTCCTTTACGTTGGGCAAAACTTCGGAGATCGTGCATGTCAGCACTGCACGGTCGGGACGATTCCTTTCCCCGCAGTACTGCGAATATAATTGCTTTTCCACTTAATTTCTCCGAAAAATATGGCCACGCCGAGAATCGGACCTCTCGCTCGCGAGGCAAACGCGCTACCCATTACTCCACACAGCCGATATCATAATTATGAGAACGATTATCACACTGCACATACATAAGCTACACCACGTATACCCACAGTGCATAGTGTAGTTTTAACAATCATTCTTGCGTTTGCTTGAAAATATTAATTGAAATGAACCGTGCACCCCGATACCGCGCCCAAGCAGTTGCTATAAATAAACACCTTTAAACTCTAGGCGGTCACGCTTATATATGCACAGCATGCCATCATTCTTTACGGTTTATTGTAAGCAGAATAATTTCGGGGCTGTTGCTCATAAACCTTCATACAGTTCTTGATAATGATCAAATGCGGTCCTCATTTTCTTAACTGTTGATCAAAGTAGTATTTCAACCTCACAAACTTTTCTGAATCACAAATTTTGCACACTAGCTAAGGTATTTCTACAGACTGTCGGGTATATGTGCACGTAAGTGTATGTAAAGCAAAGGCTGCTATGCCTGTGCACATATACCGGTATAATAAATTGTTGCAATGAACACACGGTGTAGTGTTAAAACACTGGCCTCGAGTGCATAAGGGCCGAGATTCGATTTCCGGTGTTTTCATCAACTTTGACTAAAACTTCGAACAAGGGTTGTGCAGACCGTATTGTTACAACATTGACGTCCCACCCACCGAGACGGGCACTTCAAACAGGGCCGATGTTACTTTAAGGGCAGTAACAGTCGATTAAGCGTATTCCTAAGCCTAAGCCTAACTTTAAGTGTTGCAAAAATTAGTTCCTCATAGAAGTTGCTTCAATGACCGCGTGGTGTAGTGATAGCATGCTTGGCTCGAGTGCAAGAGAGCCGAGGTTCGATTCCAGGCGTCGTCATTAAATTTTGGGCAAAACTTCGAACAGGGGTCGTGCAGACAGTATAGTACAAAAACACAATGTATATTTTGAGAAAACAAAATCCACCATAGCCTTCCGCGATCGTAGTCAACGAACTTCGCATAGCATATTAACGTGTTTCATCATAGAAGAAAATTGTGAAGGTTTGTAAACTATTTTTTGTGTAGAACTAGTGAAAAACAAATTCAAGAATTCCACAACATTTCTTATCAAAATCACGGTGAACGCTAAGTAGTTTGTTGCATGTTTAACGTGCTTGAAGACATATGTTCAAGATTTGCGGACGGTTTATGTATTCAGTGGATATTGTGCAAAAAATTAAAATCAACAGCTATGTTGCTCCACCCAGTGGAACTTTTCAGATTTTTATAAAACAGCACTATTAAAATTTATGGTGAAATTTCTGACATTTTACTCTTTGAAGTTTGAAACTAAGAGTCTCGATATATCACGATAATTTTCTAATCTTTATTAGGCCTACTTAAATTTTGAAAGTACATTCTTAAGTATTACCTTGCATTATCGCTCAAGCTATTGACGTAAGACAAATACCGGATATACCTATATCAGTAACGAAGGGTGACAGGGAGTGGGTTAAAAATAAATAAGTCCGTAACCGAATAACAAGGAGGGTACCCTCAGGAGAGGCCAAATAAATATCAGTCTCCCCCCTCTTATTCGGGTCACTAAAGTATGTTTTTTGTTGCCCTATGTGTGCTAGAGAGCAACCGGATGCATGTGGGCAATACATGTATACAACGAAATCCAATATCCACATGCTGTAAAATTGCACCGAATATTTTACATCCTGAAAAAGTTAACTTGTATACAGAGGTTCGGGCGTAGGCTTGACGGAATCATAGACAGACGGATGCAAGAAGACTTTGCCCCTTTTTAACCAAGTTGGCACATTTGATTCTTCCGCACCTGAGAAACTTGCTCACATAAAAAACATTTTCTTTATAATTGCGTTTGCAAGGGGCTGTCGACCCCCAAACCCCGCGCAAAGCAATTCATTGTTTGAGCGAAATTTTTTGACTGTGTCTATGCAGCTTAAGTGTGAGAACCGCTTTTAGTGTGGAGGGTTTGGAGGGCGGTAGCCTCCCATCCTGATTAGGGTCCCTTAAAATTGCTAGGGGTTCAGGGGGCGGCAGCCACCCTGAGAACGTAATTTAAAATATCAGCAACGTAATATATATAAAGTTTATGCGGCAAACATGTGCTAAATAGTACAAACGAACAATTGCACTCGACTCGTTAAGTGAGGGGTTACCGAAATTTTGTTGTTCCAAAGTCTAAATATGCCGAGCGAAAAAGGCTGCGCCCAAAATCCCAATTTTTAAAATCCCTAGCGAAAAACTCTGCGCCCAAAATCCCAATATCTCTGGCAATGTCCCCATTTCCCAAAATCCCAATTTCCAGGGTAATATCCCAAATTCCCAAAATCCCGAGCGAAAAACGCTGCAACCAAAATCCCAATTTCCGGGGTGATATCCAAATTTCAAAAAAATCCCTACTTGCCCCGAGCGAAAAACATTGCGCCCAAAATCTTAATTTCCCAAAATCCCGAGCGTAAAACGCTGCGCCCAAAATCCCGATTCCCACATATCCCAAAATCCTGACCGAAAAACGCTGCGCCCAATATCCCAAAATCCCGACCGAAAAACGCTGCGCCCAAAATAGCAATTTCCTAAAATCCCGAGCGAAAAAACGCTGCGCCCAAAATCCCCATTTCCCGGGTAATATCCGAATTTCCCAAAATCCCATTTCCCGGGTAATATCCGCGGATTTTGGGAGGGACCTCTTCAGTACATGGGCCGTTATTAGTATGCTTAAAGTTTACCAATCACGCATATATCGCAATTTTTCACGTTTTGTTGCAAAAAAGGTATGTCTCGCAATTTTCATTACAAATGTCCGGTAATGTTTTGCTCGAATTGGGAACAGTGCACACATTTAACACAAAATTAGAAACTATATCCTGCGCTCTGCCAAACAAAATAAAGAAACTCGGATTTACTTAAAAAATGTTGGTAGTAGCTGTCGATCCACACAAGGCAAAGAAATGCGAAATGAGGCATCGTAAAGCATTCTATTCACATGCGTATTTGTTTGCGGTGAAACGTGTTTTCATTGGAAAAACAAACAAGAATGCACAACAATTATGCTATGTACAGTCGCTGACAATTTCACAACAAAACTGTGTGTACCAGTTAGTTAGATACTTATCCTAACGCTAAAGCTGCCGAATACGCTTATTGCTCTGAGTAGTTGTGCAGCAAAAGCAAAATTGGTAATTGGTCGAATTTCATGGACTGAGATAGCTTATGCGTGGAGCGTAACCCAATCGGAGTCGGTAGTGCTAGAAATACCGGCCCATGTTACTTTAAGGGGCGTCCAGGTTTCTTGTGATTGTATAAAAGAGTAGGTTTAGATTCTGAATTATATTTTTCTGCTTAGGTTTAGGAACTCATTTTGCAACGCTCAGGCTTAGGCATAGGAATACGCTTAATCCATTGTTACGCCCCTTAAAGTAACATTGGCCGAAACACCGAAAGTTTTGGTAAACCTATTAAATATCATTTAGTACAGGTATGCTGAAATTGTTCGACTTAAAATAGAAATAACAAAATTCGTTCAAAAATGTGAAATTTTTGGGTGTATCCGCTATTTTTATGTACAAATTCGGAAAGCTCAGTCTTTGGTGAAACTGATATTGCAGACCAGAAATAACACGCGAATATATAACTAATACTGTAGGCTCTGGACAGGACCCAAGTGGCTTCTGGTATTAAATTTTCGGAACCGCTGGCAAATTTCGCCTTTACAACATTGGTACTTGTTTAGAAGACATTCGAGTAGTGTAATATGAGCACTTTTCACTATCCAGTTATATTACCTGATGTCCCCCCCAAATCCTCCGTTCGTTGTTTCAAGAGACCAAACGCAGGACGTTCCTAAACCCACCACATTACGCAAGTCAATACTAGAACACCTAAAATTTTATAGGCACTTTTTATACTGTGTTTTGATGCTCTGGTATGAGAACCGCATTGTGCCGGTTGCTTGGGGGGGGAACCCCAACTTGCTTAATGTCCCATAAAGTTGCGGGTTCGTGGCACAGTGGCAAGAAAAGAGCGGATTCAGCAAAAACAAACAGTTTAGATTCCGTTGTGAAAAAGACATCCAATAATCTTCGGCATATATTTTTTTACATTTTTAAAAATTTTAAACAACTTGCTATATAAATCGATATTTTTTGTTTCAAGTCACAAATTTTGGACTGAGCTTTGGCAAGCATCAACGTTAAAAAATTATACGGCTGGCACTGCGTTAACATGCTGAGAAACAAATTACCGGCCTGTCGAAAATTTGCAAAGTGCAAGGTTCAGAGCGATCAAATCGTCCATTCGAAACCGTCCGATTCAGGAAGGCAACAGCCCCGCGCCCAACGGAAAGCAAAACCGCTCATGCCACACGATTCTATATGTTGGGGAAACTCTTCTATTTTGTTGATTAACGCTAGTGCAAGAAGAAACTAAAAAAGTACCACAAAATCATGTTCTTTTCGTATCGCTCATTCCGTCATTACACCCACCCTGTCAAATTGCAACATCGAACACCAGAGTTTCAATAAGGCGGCGAACAAAAATGTACATACGATCAATCAAGCAGCGCAACACCGTACATAAACGACAAAACACACATATGGCAAAAGTTTTACAATACATTAAGCCATACACCTTGGTTTAATAGTTATACATAATACATAAAACATAATACCGTCCAATCTCTAAGGTAAACAATATCTTCAACTGTCACATTTGCCGAGCCTTTTGCAACAAAAATTTTCCGTGATCACTAAGTGTGTAATCTGTGGTGTCGCTAGTTTGTTGAGGATAATTTTGCGACACAACGCACAAATATTCACTTTGAGCTTCAGGTGCGTATGAAGACGAATTAATAGGCAGTAGCTAAAAGTAGAGACTATATTATAAAATATATGCAGCATCTATTACCAGTTATACTAATAGGTATTCAAGCACGCCACCTACGACAGCTAAAGATCTCAAATTTAGCTCGCAGCTAGAAGTGACTAAACATGAAAAACGTAGACCAAATATGAAAAAGTTGCCAAACTTCAAAGTTTTCCGTTGGCTGGTTCACAAATAAGTTTATAATCGTTCAAATTTTCATACTTTTCTAATGAAACAAAACAGCAACTTAGTTAGAAGTAAATCAATAATTATTGTTCTTTACTCGAATGAGAACCTTACTTGTTCGAATTTCCAGCCGTCCGAAATAGCAGATACAACATCAACAATTTCGTCCTCGTGACATTGTAAAACACGGTGAACGCACACTCTCTATAAAATGTAATATGAAAAGTATAACACATAATTGATAATATTTCGAAACTGCCCCCCCCCCCCAGCAAAGTTACGTAATTAGCGTCTAACAATCATAATCTTAATGGAGACTGATGTTAGCAGATTCATTTAACCGGTGAGAGAAACAAATTTTCAGGCAACACATTATCTTATTACGCTACGATGTATAAACCTTAGAAGTAACAGTAATAATAAGTAATAATTTACCTTTGGAACAGACAAGCTTTCCTGAGATATGGCTTGTTTGCATAATTGAATTAGGCCAGAGAGATTATAAAATTCAGCTTCTTCAAGCACTCCTAAAATTAACACATATAAGTATAATGAATGCGAATAAAATATTAGCTTCTAGTTAACGAGACTAACAGAGCGTTCTGCAAACGCTAAGGTTATAAACAATATATTATGTGTAAAAAATTGTATACGGTTTCATTTCCACAATAACAAAAGCTTTGGATATTCGTAGAATGTTTCTAAAAATGTTGCGACCGCTATTTAATTACTGCTGTAAGATACTTAACAAAAAGTTAAAATTTTTTAAGAATTCTGAGGTATTTCACGTTATCTAATCAATGGTCAAATCAAAAACACATAAGTACTCAAGACGTAGGTAGGCACTCGCCTTCAATGGCAATATGTTTGTTTAGCACAAGTTTACCATAGCGCAAATAGTTTAGTACTGGAGCAAAATATTCAGGATCGCGATCAATCAAATATGCACCGGTCGCAGGATCCTAAAGTCATACATGAGCAATTAAATGTAGACTCCAAAGAAATATATACGTATATAATATATACGTATATTAGAGATGTCCTGGGGCTGGGCCAGAGGGTGCCGGGTCGACACGAGACCATGGACGAAACAGAAAAAATCTAAACCGAGTGTAAAGCTGAACCAGATTATATCGGAAGGGGAATGGGAGCAGCAACATTAATATTTGAATGGGAACTTAAAACGTAGCGTGTAACAATATTTAAACTTTCTAATTAGAATCAGAACTAATTGTGAATCTAATTTTGACCGAAATCCAAACTCTGTTTCTACCAAGGTGCGACCGGATATCCGGCTCCAGTTTACTATCCAGCAAAAAACCCGCGTTATGTTTTCAGTCCAATTACATGTAAGTATATAGTATTCCAACATAACCGATAAGGTATTCGAGCATACCTTGATTGTCCGAACATGGTTTGGTTAGTGACGTGGCGATTAGGGTGGGAATTTGTAAGATATACAGTATTTTGCTGTGATATTTCGGTGAGTTTTCTTAATATAAATGCAATATTCCTTTTACTAAAGATAAATTAACATTTACTGACGCATTAACGTGCTAAAAATTGATCGATTTAAAAAACACACTATCCGGTTAACATCCGGTTCCGGTAAATAAATCACTATCCGGATCCGGTATCCGGTTTTTCGCGATCCGGTCGCACCTGGTTTCTACCTGCTTCCCCATCCATACTTACTGCAAACGCCCCCGCTTCGCACAGTGCGTGACTAAGCTTTACAGAATGCAAATAAAATAAAAACGAACGCAAACCAATATGAATGTGCCGCCGATGTACACGTTCATATATCAAAACATTGCTGCTTTGTAAACACTACAACAGCATTTATGTAACTTATATACGTGTCTAGGCAAAACATCCCGTGGCACAATTTAGCCAGCATCCGAACGCAACACACTAAGTTATTACATATTTGCAAAATGCTTTTTGCATGTAGAAATACTACGTACATACTTTGATGCGACTGCTAGTTTATCATAATGAAAAAACCAATCTATTCTAATGCTACCAACATTACACATATTTAGCTTCAAAACTGCATAATATGCGCTCTAAATTTTGTTTACTTTGTCCGATTTGAGATCTTCAGAGAATATAAGGCGATGTAAAAAAGATTCAGAATCTTTGCAAAGTGTAGTTTTCGTCGTTAGAAAAATTCTGCCGCCAACATTCAATCGAATCCAATCATTCGCCTTGGCGCCAGCGATTGTTCCATTAGGCATGGAATTTGTTACATCATCAGACATTACAAACTACGCCTTTAAACCTTAAACGTTGATGCAGAGTAGTAGTCTTAAAAACTCAATATGCCTGACTTGTGAAAAGTAAGAAGCGCATGTGCGTACCATCAATCTCGGAAATTACAGCAGTGGAGTACGCTAACTAAAACAGATTTAGCATTGCCATATATACTAAATTTTAATTAAATAGTTACTTAAGTTTCTTTCTGTAAAGCTACTCGAAATGAAGATAAAATAAACTCAGTTTTACACTCTAACTTCGACTAAATTTCCTAAGATTTTTCTGTCTCGTCATTGTCGGGCATTGCACGATGGAACCGAATGAATAGCACACACATAAAAAGCCAACACATAATACAGCTTGCATAGTATCTACGGAAAATACAGTATACACACAGCATAGCACATTGGTCAAACAACGCATAATAGCTAACATAAGTATTTCAAGCAGATCCACGATAGTTTAGGTGGTAAGAGCGTTGACCTGGTTAGCCGAAGGTCACTGGTTCGAATCCAGCCGTGTTCAATTGTTTCAATTATTTCGCACTAACATTAACACTTACATTGCATTACATAGTGACTACGATGGAACCGCAAGAGCGTACATCCGCGGTGTAAGCCCTTCAGAAACTCTGACAGTCATACGGCGACCTTCTCGGAGAAAGAGATATGTCAGGTATTGCACGGTGGAATACCCGAATGAACAGCAAACACAAAACAGTCAACACGTATTGCACAGTAGCTACGCAGTGCACAGCGTAGTAAACTAACACATACATTGCGTACAGGACCACTCAACCTTACGGTCACTACAGCACCAAACACGTAGTTTTACAAACAAGATAGGCAGTCTTCCTTCCTGTTATTATTAATCCTGTAACTTTAGCTTTGTGTTGAAACTATAGGGCCTTCACGACCCCTATCCTATGTTTTGCCCAAAGTTAAGCACACGCCGGAAATAGCACCTCGGCCCTCTTGCACCTGAGTCAAGCATGCTACCACTAAACCACGTGGTCATTGCAACAACTTCATATTCAGTTATATGCGCACATGTATGACAATCTTTTTGCTTTTTATACACTTTACACAGTGCACATATACCGATATCCCTTTTTTCACACGTGGTCGTCTCCGGACCGCTAATCCAACTACCCGAATCCATCGGCTTGCTGTTTACCGTGCTCATCTCGGCGGTACCACCATGTTGGAACTATACTGTCTTCAGGACCCCTGTCCGAAGCTTTGCCCAAAGTTAAGGATCACGACGGGAATGGAACTTCGGCCTCGGCCCTCTTGCATTCGAGTCAAACATGCTACCACTATACCATGTGGTCGTTGCAACAACTTCTACACCATGTGATCATTGCAACAGCTTTATATTCCGATATACGTGCACATGTATGGTAACCTTTTTGTTTTACATACTGTATATATATTTACAGCGAACTGTGACATGTGGATGTATGGAGGCAAAATAAATCTCATGCTGATGCTGCGACATCGGTTAAGATTCATATGTCGTGCCTTCATATGCGTCAGCAGTAAAAACACTGAAGAACCAAATGCTGACGTTCTTGTCGTGTATTGCACGAATGAATACCCGAATACATAGCGCACATATAAAAAAATCAACACGTAATACACACTGCATAGTATATAGCTACGCAGTACACAGAGTAGAACACTTGTAAGCAACGCATATAATAGCTAACACAAGTAGTTGAATCAGTGCCGCGATAGTTCAGTTGGTAAGTGTTAAGGTCGCTGGTTTGAATCCAGTCGTGGTCAATTGCTTCAACTACTTCGCACTAACATAACACTTACATACATTGCCCATAAAACCGCACAACCTTACATTGTTGCCACGATGGGACCGCAAAGGCATACAGCCGCGGTGTGAGCACATAAAAAGTGCGACGGTAAGCGGCAGACCTTTTCGAAAAAACGGGGGATGTCGGGTATTGCACGATAGAATACTCGGACACAAACCGCGATAGCTCAGTTGGTAAGAACGTTGGTCCCGTTAGCCAGAGGTCTCTGGTTTGAATCCAGCTGTGGTCGATTGTTTCAACTACTTCGCACAAACATAACATTTAGATACATTGCCCTTAAGATCGCAGAACCTTACACTTAAAGGCATAAAAACAGAGAAAACTGGTACATACCAAAATCCGACTCGCACAATTTTGTTGTTCCAGAAACTTCGTCACGATTCACAGATTTGTCCTGATTGCCCGAAAACAACCTGTACAAGTTGATTTCTGTATACAACCCAGTCCTCCGACTAGTTTTGGAGCCGCTGTTTTCGCATCACCATAAAACACACTAACTACGGGTTTAGCTATCCAGTTAAACCATCCAAATTAATTTATAAATTTGAAACTTAGAAAGCGAAAGTTTAAGGAACAATCAATCCAGGAGGTGTCAAGGTAACATACAAAATACGCACATCGTGGCAAGTGTTATAAAATTTAATATGCCTTTCGTTTTGTTTCAAGCTGATTTCCAGCGCAATGCAGCTCCGCCTTCTACCAATATCCGTTTGAGTTAAAATCTGGCTAAATATTGGAATTAAACTTACAAAACGCAGACAATCAGTTTTACCTAAAACCAGGACTGTTATTGAATTTAGTCATGAGGTAGTGTGGCAGTACAGCAAAGTGGATATATAAAATAGATTTGCTAAAATATTCCGCCTGTGATTTCTGTTATAGTTTTTTCTATAGGTTTGTCATGAAATTGTTTTAGTTTCATGGCCGCCCAGATTATTCCCAATAATCCATTCACTTTATTGTAGTTTTGTGAATGATAAAACGTGCAAAATTCATAAACTGCGTAGCATATTATATCATGGAAATACAATGAATTAGCATACTTACTTGCAGAGCATACCATCCACTCTAGTGTGTGAGCAAACCATTCTCTAGCGTGCGAATTTTAAGTAGTAAGCTGGACATAGATCAATCGAGCGGAAATCGAACGTGAAGAAAGCGAATTTTCGAGGGAACGCTCTCCTGCTGCGCCGTGCAGTAGTGCGTAGCATTATATAGTAAGTGTGCATAATGGACATGCATGTCTCAATGCACATTCCCCGATTTTGACCAGTCATCCCTTTACAATAAACCCTGTTTTGAATAAATGAAGTGTTCGCAGCGCAACAGTGAAAGTTAGAAGGGAAACTTTAGAGCTGCGGCTTGCATGCAGACATTGCACAACTTTTTACATTGCATATATACATAATGGACATGTGGTAGGCTTACGTAGCTAGATTGAATTTATCGCAACTCATAAAACACTATTTGACAATGGATAGCATCGCACATACCCGTCGGTTAGATCTTGGTTTTAATACAAGACCACCCATCCCTGCACTGGTAATAATATTTTAGAAATATTCGTCTGCATCAAGTCAAATGCTTTTAGCGGCTTAAGTTTTTGCTTAACTTAAGTTAAGTTCGCTTTTAGAAACGTCAAATTGGTTAAGTAATTGATTAGCAAGTATAAAGTTATACGCACTTATGATGTAGATAGGCCGAGCCTTGTTCTAGAAATAAATTTCCATGGGACTGGTCGATATAATTTGCTATATTAGCCAATTATGCTAATTGGTAGAAATACTAGACTTGCTCGACTGCATTTCCGGGGAAATGTACAAGCTTAAGTTTTTTATACTGAAGTGAAATGAAAACTCTTTGCTAACAGTTAATTTTAAAACAGTAATTAGAAAAATTATGTGGACTTTTGTACGATTCAAATACTACCAACAGTACTCAAATTTTGGCACAATGTCCCTTAGCATCTGGTTCCGGCATCCGGTGAAATTAATATGCGGTCGAGCTCTTCTAATCACCAGATTTCCCCCGATTTCCTGTTTCAGCAATCGGAACTGGAAATTTTCAGAGCACATAAGTTTTACATATTGAGACATTTTTACGTATGTATAGAGGTTATTAGTATCCACCAGTTCAAGCATAAATCATACGTACGTATATGCATTAGTGATGTGCTGATTAATCAGCGTCGACATCGGTAATAATTGCCACTGATTGAAAAAATTTATTGCCGATTCTTTGCCGATACTTTTTGCATGTAATAATGAGTTGGAATGGTCTCAATTTCACTTGCAGGCATATATCAATGCGTCTGATCAGGGAAACGAACCATTTTTATAATATGACTATTTTTTGGTTGTTAGGGTTCAAGTCTTGGCATTTATAATGAACTGATGTTGTATACGTTAACTCATCGAAAACAATTTAATAGATGACTCATAATTTATGTAATGTATTAGAACCATTAGGACTAAAATTGAAATTTCAAAATTCCGATTCCGATTTATTGTGCTGTCGAATTCTGAACTCGTTATCAATCTGAATTCTAATCAGAATCGGAATTCCAGTCGCATCCTGATCGGCACATCCCTAATATATTGTATAATAGGTTTTAGAGGTTCTGTCAGCTTGCACAGACATGTTATTCGCGTTTCTATGATAATTTTCATTTCAAATTTATTACGCAACTGCGCGCTGAGGACTGATAGAAATAATACTGGTTGTTACGAAACTTAACAGAACCGCAGGCAAATTTGGCATATAATTGCAAATAAAATAAGTTAGAAACGACGAATAATCATGATTTCGATTTCGATAACGTATATATACCTTCAATCGGAGCATAGCGATTTGTACCTAAATATGTGCATTTTGGTACTATTTGTGTCGTGCAAAAATATATTGTTGCTGATTTAAGTTTAATTGTTGGCTTGGATTTTAAATTTCACGTTAGTGCTTCTTCTTTACTTGCCCAGAAATACAATCGCAGCAAAATAAAAGAAACCCTGCATGAGACACCGAAGGTTGACAATTATTGTAAATTATTGTTCCGAGACGGTTCTCCAGCGAAATGTTTAAATTTCATATTGTTGCCTTGCCACACCCAAAAGAGCTCTGTGTTTCGGAAATAATGTATATATACGTTTATGGTGACTTACAGTGGAAGTGTATTATAGCGTGTACAGCCAACCGTGGGAAAATAAAAAATACCGTGTATATGTATATCTGGCTGCAAAGCGGAACTGGATTATACCGGAATCGGAATCGGAACAGCAAATTTATACCGGAATCGGAACTACAAAATATGGGACTATACGGATAATTTGTCTTAAGAAGTGTAATATTGATTTAGGGTGACTGTTGTCTGGCAAGAATTCTCAACAACGTCGCATGAACAAATTAGCAGTCATTTTTGGGTCTGTATATAAGGCTAAACTACAATCAATTGAACTAGCCCCAACTGGACCTGGCAAATTGCCCGGTTAGCTCTTCTTAAATAACGTGTTGGTCTCGGTCCCGGCTCATTTTAGTTAACTTTCCCACGTGTGTGCGGAGGAACTTCGTGTAATTTTACGAGCGAGCGGAATTGTTTTACCAGTATAATCTCGGTCTCGGCAAGTCTCGGGATTTGGCAGGTCGTGGTCTCGGCTTTTTGAGTCTCGGTGGTTTGGAACCGAGACCGGAAGTCGAGAATTCAGCAAAGCTGGTGAACCTATACAAAGCCGATGTTAATCACGGTTAACCGTTAGCTTTGTCAATTGCCAATAGTCCACACTAGTTTAAAAGTTTGTTGCAGTCATAGTGACGAATTGATATACTAATTTAGTACAATCATATTTAAATTCAGGGATGTAAGTTTCCTAACTGAGCAGAGTTGAATTAGGAACAAATGCATTTAAGAAAATCACAAAAAAAACTTTGAAAACCGCAAAAAAACCTTAAAAAAGAATTAAACTAATTTATTTTAAAAAATCAAATTTTTTTCGGTAATGATCAAAAATTGACCGAGACCGAGATTTTTCTTGACCGTCTCGGTCTCGGTTTTTACCGTGACCGCCCATCCCTGCTAGTAGGTTAGCCAAAAATGTATAAAAGTGCTTCTTTACGTATTCGTTTCTTTTGGAATTTTGGAAGCACAATTTCTCTGGCCCCCACCAACATAGAAACTCATTTTATATGTCAAATTTGATTGTTGATCGAATGAGATATGGCCAAGTTAGATTCTCGCAGTTTATATGTGTGACAGGGTTGCACCGAATCTACGATTTGACCGAATCCGAATATTTTTGCTTATTTGCCAAATTTGAATCCGAATCCGAATCTTGCATATTGCAAATTTCAGTTACGTATCTATAATTTGTTTCAGAATATCAACTCAATGCCAGCCGCATAACTTTTAAACGTTAATATATTTCATGCTCGACCTCAATTTTGAACCTGAAACAAATTTTTTATTAATATAGCAAGATATTTAATTTTTTTGTTTAAAACTGAAAAACATTGCCGAACACTGTTGGATTCGGCTTTTGGATTCGGCTTCTTCACAACCGAATCCGAACCACAAGATTTTGCCTTATCCGAACCTGTGTTGCCACCCTGATGTGTGAGTAGTAGACCAGAAGACACTTTTTAGTTTCCCCACTCAGTTGACATGTGGACTTTTCAATTCGTTTTCTGCTGTCAATTGAATGCGTACTATAATGTTATAAAGTAGAACGTCTTAATCAAGCAAGGGGGTTGTCGCTGCCCTATGAATATCCCGCAATTTCACTAACTCTAAGCACAATGCGAAGCTACCGCTCTCAAGCCTCGCACACAAAGCGCTTGTCTTACTACAGCGCGAAAACGTAGTTTTAAAGTACTTCATTCGAAATTCTAGCTGTTCCAATAATGAATTGTTTAATGTGAAAGGTTTGATAGATGGGCTTTAAAGCAACTTTTTCTATGTGGGGTATTTCTTTATGGCTTGAAGTAAAAAGGATCCTACCATAAGCTCGTACCGGTATCGAAAACTGACAAAACGCGGTGAAAAATCAACTTATAAAGTATTTGACTAAGCCAAGATATTTCCAGAAAATTTGATGAAAAGGTTCGTGTATGATACCGATAACGGGACGATTTTATTTTAGTGTTTACACGTTAAGACCAATTTCCGTCCGCGCACGTATATAAAGATAAAAACATATGTACTACGTAAGTGGTAGTGTACTTTGAGTTTTTCTATCGGTAAATGGCGTCAATGAAATGCAAGTTATATAAGAGCGTACATATATTTTTGTAGTGTGAAATACTGTTATCTTTTTTAGTGCATTGTATTTTGAGAATATATAAACATATATACGTAAATATACCCGTGATGATTGGCGAGGTTGTTAATATTTGATTGTATATGTCTTTGACGTAAACTTTTCGTTGGGAATTGCGTAATCTTTGATATGCAACAGTTTTCGGTTCTTACACTTTGATGAACTTTTCTGGTATGACCTAAATTGAAGCCGTATAATAATTACCTGTTTAAATTTGTTACGTGTTGATCCATGATAAACAAAACTACAGGTCGATCGTGGTTGACTTCCATCACTGCATATTTCAGTTTTATAAATTTCAGTTCACATTTTTTTGATGTACCGGGAAAGTTTAGGCTAAGTTACGTAGTAATAGGTTTTCAAACTAATGAACTGCTGTCATTGTACATCTTAAAATTGGCACAGAATTAGACTAAATCGGATTCAATAAATGTGCTTAATTTCAAATCTCATCACACCGTGGTTCGAAGGTTTACAGGCCCTATCACCGACTGGTAATAGGTGCTATACATATTTGAGAATACGGGCTAAGCTTATAGGGTGCAAATGCAATTCTGAATCAAGTTAGAAGTCCTGTTCAAAACGAAGTTCAATCAGGATAGTAGCTGGCGTTTTACAAGTCGGTCTTTGGCTGTTGTTGTAGCCATGTCAAACATTGAACAAAATGTTTCGTTTTTGACAAGTAACATGTTTTGTAGTTCTTTCGACGCACTAAATAATTAAAAGAACCCACATATGACGGTTAGTTTGCTTTTATAAGTGGAGTCATCGAAAAAAATTAGTGCGATATATTTATGTATGTCGCAGCCCAAGTCGTAATTCAGCGCAATTCCGAATTGGGCTAGTCCAAAGCGGAATTACGATTTGGGCTAACCCAAGGTGACAGTTTTCCTTACGTGTTCTAACTTGGCTCTGGTTGATACCGGACCAAACCAGGCACCGGGGCCTTGGTTTCGGCGCCGGCCTCGGTAAAAATCCTGGGCCCGAGGCAGCTCTAATATATAAGTTAAAATTTATCACAGTGTTTAGTTCATATTAGAATCTCTAAGTTATGTCGTATGCCAATCTGCTATTTAGGCCAGTTACCTATTGGCCTAGACCACTCTGCTATTCTGAGCAAAAAGCAGATTGTCCTAGTCCAAGTAGCGAATGTAAGATGTAACAAAGCAATGATGATGTAAAACTAACGCTGATTGGTTAACGGTGTTACATCTATGTTTTTCATTGGTGTATACATTCAGTAAGCTAACATATATTTGGATAGCGGGTTTTACAAATTTTTTCTATATAGGGATGTGTCGATACCAAAATTTTCGCCGATGCCGATTCTTATTTTGGAATTTGCCGATGCCAGTGTCGATTCCAAATTTAGTACACCATGCTTAATAAACAATAAAGACTTAAACCCTAACCATCATAAACGAGTATAATCGGCAAATTTTTTGCAGTGCCGATGCCGATTAATCGGCATATCCCTAGTGCTATATATATGAAATCAAAATGGCTTACTCTAGGATACACAATGCTTCTACCAATGAAAAATGACTTTGGAAAAACGAAAGTAACTTGCTCGAATGAATTGACAAAATTGGTGATTACGCATGCACAAATAAGAAATATGTAATGTTTGTGTTGGTACTTGAGTAAATAAGACACAACCCGCATTTTGATAAGGTTCAATTCCGTTTTGACCCTAAGCTTAGTTCGTGCGATCATTAACGGTCTTTATTTTCGTTTGATGGACGCGTATAATATGTGCCCCATGGTTTTTTTTTGGCATTGTCAACGTACGTATATGCATGCTGCTTAGCACTTTACAGTTGAAATTGGAGCCTTAGCATTCGTTCGTGTAAAAGTTCTTTGTGGATTGTGAAATCTGATCCTGTGTTTCAATTTTGCTAAGGGTTGCATGGTAGACCGAGTTGGCGGTGTATGTACGTATGGTACAATGGTATTCGAGTGCTTGACGCATGGCAACATGTGTGATTGGTGTGTTTTAAGTGTGTAGTAATGTTGTTTTTATGCTTAGTTTATCGGTGTGCTCTTGAAAAGACAAGTGGGAACGATAGAGGGTATATATATCTCGCTCGGGCCGAAATTTCTTAAGAAACAAGCTTCAAGCCGTATTAACGATGGTTTAGAATAACGTTCTAGATGGTATGTGTCAACATTTCTTTTATGTTCAATTTTACGGGGCCCGAAATGAAATCTTGCCGATACGCCACTGGCTGTTAAGCCAGTTCTGTACCGTAGATAAGGTTGAAGGTTATATATATACGTATGTCTGTGCTGGGTAACGCGGTTTGAAGCTTCAGTGGTGTACGTATACTTTCTTTGTTTTTGGTGTGGTGGTCGTATTTCAAACGCAAACATGACAATTACGTGCATATTCGTGACCATTTCAATTGTATACTTTTGCTTTTGCTTATGCAATGTTTATTTGGTGTAACAAAACTTTTAGAGATCAGGTTGTCGTACTGTACGTATGCTAGTTTAGTTTTAGTTAATATCAAGGTTGACCACGGTGGGACCGGATATCCGGTTCCGGTTTATACGTGCAATATCCGGTATCCTGTTCCGGTAAAAAATTCAATATTCGTATCCGGTTCCGGTATCCGGTAAATTACATAATATCCGGTCGCACCCTGAGTTTGACCCAAGGAAGGTTGCCGGTGCCTGTGCTAAACCGGATTTGGAAAATGTCTCAAAATGGAACAGGAAATTCAAAAATATTTTTGGCTTTTAAAGCAAAAGTAAATCGTGGAATGCTCGCCTATTTTCCAGGATATGACCGGATGTCCGGTTTTGGCAAAAAATTGACATTCAGCTTCGGTATTCTAAATTGGGGGAGATTTGTTGCTGAAAGACAACTATGTATAACTCTATATTAGTTATAGCAAGAGTGGATAATCGCTATTTAACAAGAGTGTGCAACTGGGCATATTCTGTGTGGAAAAGAATGTACCCGGCACGCGTTGCGCGTTTGCCCTGCCCGTTTTATTTAGAGGGGGTACAACCGGTGCGAACCATGGCACTTTATGCATGTGGCGTCAAACATGCTCGCCAGGGTGCAACCGGAAGTCCGGTTCCGGCATTTTTTCACCTTCCGGTTCCGGTTCCGGTAAATTTTTACCGGATTTAAAAGTTCCGGTGTTATAATTTGGCCGTTTAAGAATCTCTTTTGAAAGCCACTTGTACTCAGAATATAAGCCGTTGATGGTGGATTTCACTTCAGTCGACGACGAAAATCTAAAATACAACAAATAAAATACATACCTATGTTCGACTAAGGTTGTTTCACAAATAATAGAGCAAAAAAATACGATTAAAATGAAATTTTTGGTGAAATGCATTTTTCATTTTCCGGTTCCGGTAAAATTTTCAAATTCCGGTTCCGGTAAATTGTAATTCCGGTTGCACCCTGATGCTCGCGTTATAGTTTTATTTAGGGGTAATTATGTGATAGCACGCAACCCCCCTCTAAACAAGGGGGGTCGGCCAAAAACGCAACGCCCGGTGGAACATTTTGTGCCATGCGAAACTGGAAGAGTTGCACACTCTTGTATCATGCACTCTTGCTTACATTAACCAGTTATTCATAACCAAAATCACAACATTTCGCTGTGCGTTTTGGCCGAAATCTTTACAATAAGTACTTCTCAACAAGCGCAGGTAATAAATACTAAGACTCTTGTAGAAACAAAATTATAACATATTAGAACAAGTAGCACGGATATACTATATATATTAGCGTGGCTAAGTGTAAACTATTTGTTGACATATGCACAAAAATATTTGGTCTGGCTTTGGTATTATTTTATGGCATCTGGTTGACCCATTTTGCACAATGCAGATAAATGCCGGTTGCACTGTCTGTACAGATTGCAATTTGATGGTCCGTACCACTTGTTGTTTTTGAATTTTCAGTCAACTCCAGTGGCGGATCCAGGATCTCAAAATGGGGGGCAAAATTTCTCAGGTAATAAACTTACTTTTGACCCACGCACAAACCACGAACTATTGCCACAAAATTTCTATATAATTTTTGTCGAGATGCTGTTGGGGGGGGCCACGGCCGGGGTGGCCCCCCCCCATGGATCCGCCATTGGTCAACTCACTTGAAATATAGAAATGTGCGTCCAATATTTGAACGTAGTTTTGTGCCTGCTTTACCAGTTAATGCGTCACACTTTAAATTTGTTCAAATTATACGTCTTACGCGTGATAATTTTTAGTTTTTATACTGCCAGTCACTAATAGCAATTATGGACTTACAATCTATCATTATTTACGCCGTTTTTCATCATCGAAGTGTGCAACACGAAAGAACGTGGTGTTGGCTTACGTACCAGCAGAGTCCAGAAGATATTAACATTTGAGTATTTTATTTTTTGCCGGATAAATTTTTATTGCTCAAGTAATGTGTAATAAAATATCAGTCGCTGTATTAATGTCTGCTATACATTGATTGCAGGTAAAACAGCGCAAAAAACAAGTTGAATTGATTACACTTGAGAGCAGTGTACGACCTAATAGTAGTCACTGGAGAAAAGATCACAGTTTGGCTGCGGTATTTGGGTTTGGTATAAATACACAACCAGTTTTGCAACCGAGGTCTTTGGAAGGGGGGTGGCACCAGAAACAGTGTTGGATACAGATATTTGCGGGAGAGATTTACGGATGGGAGAGAATTTACGGATGGAAGTCACGTGGGCTGTTAAGATATATTGAAAGAACCTTCGCGAGCGAAGCGAAATAGAAGCCAACCTACATCTTTCAAAATTACAAAACAATATATAGTAAAGTTTGCTTGCAAATGAACTACACAGCTTATAGTTTATAGTTTGCATATATCTAACACAAGCTCCGAGCACCCGTTTCTGAACCAGTTTGAATTATACTCACTTCAGTGGTGCAACAAGAATTCCGGCTGCAATAAATAGTATACGTAATCTGGCATTTTTAAGTATCCGGTTCCGGTGATGTATAAAAAATAAATCTCATGTTTTTTCACCGGAACTTTTGACAACAGGTTTTTTTCATTTTACGCCGGCAGAACATATATATATCGGTGCCAGGTGTGTGTTCGGTCTCGAACGGTTTACCAAAATCAAAATAGATGCTTTCAAAATTGATGTATAGCGTCTACAGAATGTGTTAGGCTTTGATAGTATTTTTTTAAATAACGGTAATGCGCTAAAAAGGTTCAGTCAACGTGAACATGTATACATATATATATATATACATTTCTGTTGCAGTGTCGTTTAAATTCAAAATCCCGATACACAAAACTTAATTATTCAGCTAATAATGACACGTACGTTTATATGTGTATATATCTATAATGTATACGTACGGATCAGTTCGGAGTGTTTTCTGTGGCACCAAGAAGATGCTTTGTTTGGTTGCGTTGAGTAGGTTTTGAAATTGAACCTTGTTTGGTGCCGGTGGTAATGGTGTTCTTGTTCTGTAAGAGAGTTCGACACTGTCAATACTGTTGACAGGGACGTTGGCAGGATGTTGTTCAGAGGGATTGTAATGTGAACATAAGAAAGATTTTTTCTTATTTGGTTATTTACAGCATTTATTGGTTTAAATTTGTGTCTCAGTTCTTCACCGAGTGAAGGTTAAGGCAGTGCGTGGCAACGACCATGACCCGTTAGCTGGTGAGGCATCGCTATATGCGGCAGTAACGGCGTAAATAAACGTAGAAAGTGTTACTTTGGGGCTTGTTTTGCACAGGAAATGGAATTAAAAAGATTTTTTTGTGATTTGATGTGAAACTATATTTCGCAAATGTTTTAGGTATTGAAACGCCGAGTACGAATTGTGTTGTGGAACAGTCGGTTCGTTCGTTTGAAGTTTTTCCATTTAAGAGTTCAGTGTGTTTTAGATTGTGTTTGGTTTTTAAAACAGTATATTTGCGTGTATATATAGAAATAAAAATAACTGAAACCGTAGTTTGAAAAATTACCGGAAACGGAACCGGAAAATCCAGCGTTATTGTAACCCAATAAAGATTGTGAATGTACGCGGACACATGCAAACATTTACATTACATGTGCGACAGAAAAAGTATGTAAAAGTAAATCAATTAGTTCGATGGTACCTGGAATGAATACGAATGATGGTACAAATTTTTTTGTAGTTCTTTAAAAATAATATCCGGCAAGTATAAAAACCGGAGCCGGATGTCCATTTTTTGACGGTGCCGGGTATCTTGTCGCACCTTGAATTACACACACATATATATACGTGTGTATATTATATACAGGCGTGCTAACGGGATATTTTTAGTTTTTAATTAATTGGAAAATAAGAAGTGCGCCGGTAAGATTTTGGTATGACTGTGAGTAAGACTTTTGCATGACTAATTGCCATGGGACGTGTGTGTGGTTAAGAAAATGAAATAAATTGTGTATGCATTATTTAGCAATTGGGTAAATTTTTTTTGTTCAAAAACTTCGTTGACGGCTTTTAGGATAGTGTTTTAGCAAAGACTGTAGTGTGAAGATTGGGTTTTAGTATCGCTGAGATTTCATGTATATACTTAACTGAAATATTTTTCTGTTGCACATTCCGGCTGACTGCTGTTCCGATGCCGGAATTCTGATTTTTCGGTTATGAGTTTTTAAGATGACTGAACTTAGATTTTGCTTGTTTCGTTTTGTTTCGTTCATTTGCAATTTTCTGTTGGTTTTTTCTTAGCAAATGTTCCTAGTTGTTACGTGTATTAACAATTTTTACTGAAACTGTGAACAGTAACTTAAACAGGCATATTGCTACAAAAGTTAAAAGTCATACACCTTTAGCTTTTTGATAGAATTACTAAAACTTGATTCCGATTCCGGTTCCGACAGAAAAATTTGATTCCGATTCCGCTTTTGACAAAATCTAATTCCGGTTGGAACTCTGGCCGATACCAAAATTTTTGCCGATGCCGATATTGATGTCGTTTATTTTGAAATTTTGCCGATGCCGATTCCAACTTTAGTACAACATGCTTAATAAACAGATAGGATACTGCATTACATCATTATATGAAGACCTAAACCCTAACCAGCATAAACGATTAGAATTTGATAAGAACGGTTCATTTCAATAAATTTTATCAAACATAAACGCAAAAGAGAACAGTTTTCCTGACCAGACCCACGAATATGCACACAGAAATGAAACTGACAGCATTCCAATTGACTGTTTTATGTGCAAAAAGTATCGGCAAGTTATAGTTTTGCTTTATATTAAGAAGGCGCCGTGCGTCTACAATTTCAATTAGACTAATGTTAGTTTGCCTGAATGAATGGTAAATTTGTAATCTATCAAATTTAGTCAGCGACTTAAGTATTTACTTAATTTAAGTCCGCTTTTAAAAACGACAAAATCGGTAAGTAATTACTTCGCGCGTACTTAAGCACTCAGTCGTACTTAAGTAGCAGGGTTTCGGAAACCCAACCAATGTAAGATTAACGTATTGCACAGATTGCGCAAAAAGTTTGCATTTGACTTATCGCCGTGCCGTGTTGTTCACCAATTTGAGTAGTAAACGCATTGCGAGCTTCAGATGAACTATTTGCGTTGCAATATATATATTTAGCACAACAGGTCTGGCTGGTTCAGGCGGGTGCTTCGCTCCCTTTGGATCCGTCATTGTTTGTACTTCAACACGCAGTCGGATCTATGTAGTGTTGGGTCGTACAGGTTTTTAAATAAAACACAAATTTGTGTCGTTGCTGTAGCGAGGGAGATAGTCGTACCATTGAATGAATTGAATACGTGTCATATAATATATAGCATGCAACATGGGGTGGCGTATGGTGGTTTTGGCGTATACAAACGGGATAAACGAAAACACAGTTGTAGTAAGTAGTATAATATATATATATCGATAGTTGCATTTTATGTTGCTGTTTTTAGTCTGATTTTATGTATATTGTTCCAACAACCGGATTGGTGAAAATGGTTTTTCTTGTGTGCAATTTGTCGAGCATACAACTGTGGATGTGAATTGCGGTGTCGTACTGTCCAAATGAACGGCTTGGCTTTCAGTGTTTCAATGGGTCTGCGGTTCGGTGTCAGCGGTGTAGTCAAAGAGAGCGTTTGCCCGAAATTTCTTGAGAACAGAAAAAGGACTTATTAACCATTGTTTAGAATAACCTTGTGGATAGTAGAGGTCAAAAAATTGTTTATTTATCTTCGCATGCCCCTTTTCAGAGTTGGAGTTATATACATATATACATGCATAAATTTGTACATGTAGTAGAATGTGGCAATAGATACGTACTATTTGAATTACTGTGTTAAATCTAGCTTTTTCACATCGTTTGTATCGTTTTTGCTTGTCACTAAACTACCAACAGTGAGAAACTGCTATGTCCTTTTGTAGTTCTTGTTTGAATGGTTTATCTTGGATTAAAGACAAGTTATGCGCACGTGTGCGTAGAGGTTGATTTGATTGGTTAAGTAGGGCTGATGTATGAACACTGCATAGTTTGTGATTCAAATGGGTGCGGTACTGTGCGATACGTATCAGTTTTAAGATATAAGGGGGTGGCCGGTGGGGTTGGTGTAATAGACGTGGAGCAGGAGACATGCCGACATATTCTGGTAATCACCGCGATGCTGTAGTTTGGCATTTTGTCGTCATCAACAACTCGTTGAACCGACAAATTGTCGCCTGCCAGTAGGCGGTAGTGTAGGTCGACTGGTTGCCTGACAACGTGTCGGCTGCAGATAGGTATGACAACTTGTCGCAACCGGATTCAGATATCCGGTTGCACTCTGACATCATATATACTGCGGTTCGATCACAAGCATGCAGTTGAACGTTTAAAACAGAAGGCTCTGTACCCGGAAAATTAACACTATTGCACTTATGTTTAAAATAATTCAATTCCTAGGAGTCCATATTCTGCATGTTTGCCCCAGATGTGTGTTCATACAGCACACATTTAGTAAGGAAATAAGAATATATATATATAACGTTTCGAAGCAATCGCGGATTAAAACATGGCGATGTGCGCACGTACGTATATATAGGTACCGAACCAATGGGCCACAGGTTTTTAGTTGGTTCGCCGGTGGCATTTGGCTGTTAATAAAACTAGAAGGATTCTTTGCAAGCAAATTAGAAATTCGCTAGCGAAGCGAACGAGGTAATTTTCAGCTGAGCTCGTGCCTAGAATCTGAGTTAGTTAGTCTGTATAATGGGATTATAAATAAATTGTCTTTAGACAGGTAGCTGAAGCTTGATTTGGTATTTTGTAGGCAGATTGGTGGTCATGATTTCGTTGAAATGTTTTAGCGTGCAAATTTTAACTGCTGTGACGGTCGTTATTTGTGTTTGTGAGTGTCGCGTTCGAAGGTGGTTATGGTTTTTTGTTAAGCGTTTACACCAGGGTGCAACCGAAGTTCCCGATTGAACGCGAGTTCCGATTCCGAATGCACAATCAATCGGAATCGGAATTTTTAAATCTTAATTTTAATCTTACTTGTTGTGATACGTTGCATAAAAATTATGCATTAGTCATCTATTAAATTGCTTTTGGTGAGTACACTTTTCTATAATTAATTGCAGTTTAGCTTTACAGAACCAAACATAATCGCCAATTTGTTTATGCAACCTTTTTTGACAATTGTTGCCAGCCAACAGACACTCGATCCGTACAGTTACAAAATTTTTAGCTCCGATTCCGATTACAATTTCGGTGTAAATTTGCTGTTTCGATTCCGGTACAATCCGGTTCCGCTTTGCACCCTGGTTTTTACTACTTTGATGTTTACGATCTAGGTTATTTTAAAGGTTGTTAAAAGAGATTCTTTTACCTACGACCCCAACGGACGTGGGACAGCAATTCGTAGAGCTAGTGTGACGTACATTGATTTATCTATAGTGACAAAGACACGATCCGCCTGAACGTTGTGTGGTATTCAGTAAGTCGGCGGGTTTACGTATAACCTGTCCAGCACTATGGGTGCGACCGACCGGATATTCGGTTCCGATTTAATACCCGGCAAAAACTGATTTCCGTATCCGGTTCCGGTATAAACCTACCGGATAGCATACAGAGTGATACATGCCAAGGAGTGAAATTGATAGCATTCCAACTGACTGTTATGTGCAAAATGTTTAGGCAAAAAATGGGCAATTTTTTGCAATGCCGATGTCGATACTTACGAAAAGTGCCGATTATTATCGATACCTGTAAGCATGTGAGACATGCATGTCCTGGTGCATATGTTGATGCGCATTTCACTGTATTGTTTGCTTACCGGCACCATACGGTCGGCACATATAGTGGACCAAAAATTAGATAGACATGCGGGCTACGTGGCTCAGGGAAGAGTGCTCGCTTAACTATCAGTAGCAGGATGAGAGTTCGAATCTGAGCAAACCAAATGAAATAGGATCGTTTCTGTATCCTGTTTGTCTTGGTTCAAACCGGGACCTTAGACCTTTTAACAAACCAGTTGGAAAAGAAGGTCTACCGAGCAGAAATCGGACTTGAAGCCTGCACATCCTTAAACGAACACTCTACCACTGTGCCATATAGTCAGTCCGCCGCATTAACTGCTTTTATAGTCGTCTATGTCGATTGTACGCTACCGACTAGCATACAATACTGTGTGCATTACATATATTGCATATACACTAGTGCAAGCATGTCTCACAGTAACTGTGTTTTAAACATTCTAGCAAAATTTATTGACGCCTATCGAGAAAATAATTTGCCTGGTGTTCCGTTTTGACATCCAAATCCTGTAACCTTTATTAAATTATATATACAGCTGTTAGATCCTGCAGTAAACAGTTTCACAATTCGTCATGAACACATACTTGAGCAACTGCGGATAAATACCAGCTGAGCGGATGTGCGTATAAATTAGCCGTATAAATATTTCGTTGTACCTTAAATGCGTGATCAATTGCGAATAGCTTACCTATTTCCGTGGATACAATCGTTTTGTGCGTTAAATTTAAAATATACAATTTTGAGCTCTTCCATCCACACTTTCTTCACTTTAAGGGGGGCGTTATACTTTCGATGACGTTAAGCGCCATTGGGTACCGTCTGTCACCGCGCGGTGGGATCGTACGTGCATTACTTCCACACTTTCTTCACTGTAAGGGGGTTGCGCTATACTTCCGATGACGTTGAGCGCCATTCGGTACCGTCTGTTACCGCGCGGTGGTATCGTACGTGCATTACTTCCACACTTTCTTCACGTTAAGGGGGCGCTATACTTTCGATGACGTTGAGCGCCATTCGGTACCGTCTGTTACCGCGTGGTGGTATCGTACGTGCATTACTTCCACACTTTCTTCACGTTAAGGGGGCGCTATACTTTCGATGACGTTGAGCGCCTAAGGGGGGCGCCATACTTCCGATGACGTTGAGCGCCATTCGGTACCGTCTGTTACCGCGCGGTGGTATCGTACGTGCATTACTTCCACACTTTCTTCACGTTAAGGGGGGCGCTATACTTTCGATGACGTTGAGCGCCATTCGGTACCGTCTGTTACCGCGCGGTGGTATCGTACGTGCATTACTCACGTACAATATCGTATAGTGACCGACGATTATACACGGTGACGGATGCCGCCGCACGACAAGTATAGCGCCAACCTTGGATGCTAACGTTTACACATTGATAGATTTTTTTTGTAAGCTTTTAAGCCATTGGCGGTCCCAGGAATTTTTTCGGGGGGCTTTTAGATCTTACAATTTAGACTATGTAATAAAATCGCATTTGTTCTAAAAATTTACGTAACTGTTTGTGAAAAATGTCAGGAGGGCAGCGTCCGCTATCCCCCCCCTTGTGAACGCTCGTTGCCTAAGCATAAAGTTGAGGTTAGTGAGCAGCAGCCCAACTTTGCTTTTTAATATCCGGCTTCCAGTGTAGCCATGTTGTCAAACGATTTACGTGTCAATTTGCAATTTAATATAACACAGACAAATTTTTCGAAGTCAAAGTTCGAATTCAGAAACGGATTCGGGATTGTTCAAAAACTTAGGGGGCTCGAAATCGGCTAAATCATTGGTTCAGTTCCAGGGTGCAACCGGAATTTGAAAATTTTACCGGAACCGGAAAGTGTAAAATGTATTTCACCAAAGATTTCATTTTAATCTTATTTTTTGCTCTATTATTTGTGAAATAACCTTAGTCGAACATAGATATTTATTTTATTTGTTGTATTTTAGATTTTCGTCGTCGAGTGAAGTGAAATCCACCATCAATGGCTTATATTCGGTGTACAAGTGGCTTTCAAAAGAGATTCTTAAAAATTAGCAAAGTTAACAAAACGGCCAAATTATAATACCGGAATTTTTAAATCCGGCAAAAATTTACCGGGACCGGAAGGTGAAAAAATGCCGGAACCGGAACTGGAATTCCGGTTGCACCACATTCAGTGCCACTCATGAGTGTACAACAGTCCAAGTTTGGTTTTTTTGTGTCCATCCACGTTTACCAGGTCATACTGTGTTCAGTTATGACCAGTATCGATGGTAATCGGTTAGGAATGGTTTTGATGGCTGGCTCTTTTCCGCTGTCTTCTAGCCCGCATTTGCCCAAAAATGATGCGGTTTTGAAATTTTTTTGCATATTTGAGCTTCTGATGACCTCCCCTGAGTATTCCATGCCTAAATTTGAATTTTTGAAAAATTCGATTTTTAAAAAGTCCTAAGGTGCGCCAAAATTTTTTTGTCAAAAAGTTTGACAAATTTACACCATTCAATGCACCTTGCTTAGTTGAGTCAAATCTTGTTAAGTTTTTGTAATTAGGCGATTGGTTAACGAATGATGTTCAAATAACTCATTTGGCGCTGTCCCAAATCGATGGCTGCGCGCCAAATCAGTCATTTGACAATAACTCGTTAACCAGTCATCCGATTGTGAAAAATTCAACACCATTCGACTCAGCTCTGTAAGCTGCATCGAATGGTGTATAATTTGTCAATCTTTTTGACAAAATCTTTGATAGGTTCCTAAAAATCGAATTTTTCAAAAATTCAAATTTAGGTTTGGATTGATCAGGAGAGGTCATGAAAAGCTCAAATATACAAAAATTTTCAAAATCGAACCAGTTTTGGGCAAACGCGGGCTGGGGGGGATAACTGAAAAGACCCGTTTTGATGACACTTCGTCTGTGTGTTGGTATGGCGGGCTGCGCATGTATCTAGTTTTCCAGCAAATGCTCTATCCTTAAATAGTCTACGAGACGGCGAGCCTAGTAATATTATATTGGTCGACGTATATATGTGTATCAGGGCAAAAGTGGAACACTAGAAAAAAATCCGTGTTAATATATGCATATATATATAGACAAATGTACATGGTTTGTGTAGTTGTATCTCGTGATGTCTCGTGGGTTCTTAAAAGCAGCAGCAGCTGGGTGGTCGTTTTCTATTTACTCTCGGGTGTCGGTCTCTGTTACAGATCAGTTCGTTTTAAGTAATAAGTAGAAGATATGACTGTTGACGGACGGAACGAACCGACAGTAGCAGCAGATCAGAGAAAAGCGTTGTTTGTGGACGATGTGTGATTTGAAGCGGTTTCGTGTTTGGTTTGATTGCAATGTCGTTTTTTTAAATGCAGAGATATCGCTTAGCATCTTATACTGCACGGTTTACTGGTTCAAACTCACGGTGAGTGTAAACGGATCTGCTATAAAATTCTGTCGAGCAGCGAGAACGTGTCGCCCGAGAGTGTCCTAAGCGTAACCATAATCCTACAGCGTAACCCAAAGCGTAATGCTGGGGGCGACAAATTGTTTTTTCGGACGAGGTTTCGGGGTGTAATTGAGCTGTCCACGAGTTTTCGGGTGATAAATTGTCGTGAAACCAGCGCAAACTGGCCAGATATTAAGTGTGGTTTGGCGTCTATCCAGACCGATGGCGGGAAGCAAAACGCAGTTATTTGACGAGAACTCGTGTACTGGGGGTTGGTTAGTAGTAAACGGAACACCATTTAGACTCGGCTCGTCAAAGTTCGTGGAAGGGTATATATATATGTATATAAATTAGGGATGTGCAGATTAATTGGCATCGGTAATAATCGGCACTTTTCGTAAGTATCGGCAGCAGCGCTGCAAAAAAGTGCCGATTAGTCAGTTGGATTGCTATCAGTTTCATTTCTGAGCACATACCAGTGTGTGTGGTCAGTAAAACTGTTATATACCTCTTTTGCGTTTGTGTTTGAACTAATTAATTGAAATGATCCGTTCTCATAAAATTCTAATCGTTTATGTTGTTTAGGGTTTATGCCTTCATATACTGATATAATGTACTGTCCTATTTGTTTATTAAGCATGACTTACTACAGTTGACAACGGCATCGATTCGGCATCGGCAAAATTTCAAAATAAGAATCGGCATCGGCCAAAATTTCAAAATAAGAATCGGCATCGGCCAAAATTTCAAAATAAGAATCGGCATCGGCCAAAATTTCAAAATAAGAATCGGCATCGGCAAAATTTCAAAATAAGAATCGGCATCGGCCAAAATTTCAAACTAAGAATCGGCATCGGCCAAAATTTTGGTATCGGCGCATCCCGAATATAAATTAGTGAACTTTTTGACCAAAAATTTTCATATGTATGTGAATGATCACGGAGGTTACGTGAAACTCAAATATTGAATAGTTTTGTAGACAGACCGTTTTGGGCAAAGTGCGTCTGAACAAGGAAACTTACAGCTATCTCTTGCGTTTGTGTTTGAAAAAAACTAAGTGAAATGTTCCGTTCTCGTAAAATTATAATCGCGATTATGGTGATTAGAGTTTGAAGTCTTCGCATTTTTGATGATGTATATATGTCTAATCTAGTATATATCCTCTCCGTTCTGTAAAAATCGTGAATATATTGAAATTGGAATCAACATCGGTTCGCAATCGAAAAATTTTGGTATCGGCACATCACACTGCAATTGCATCCAGGTCCGGGTTTTCGTTTCAAGAAATTACTGTTCAGGGTTTGCACAACAAGAAATCATTCCGGGTCCGGGCGTTACAAAAATATCCGGACAAAATACGCGAAACAAAATTTAGCTTAGTGATTTTAGCATCCCGCGCTTACATTCTGAATAGTAACTGCATCGTACCTAAATTAAACTGATTAAACAATTTATCAGACAGTTGCACAACCAACGTCAACTGTGTGAAATACATTGAAACTAAACACTCCCAACATGTGTCTTAATAAGACAACTATCGTATGTCATGTAAAAGCAAACTGCAGAAGAAAAAATTGGTCAACAGGCTTCACTTCTGAGTAATAACCTACGTAGATATACTTGGGTTACGACTACGAATGCTAATTAGGAATGCTTATATGGTCGGAATGCACAGACATGACATGTCTCATTTTAAGTTGTTTATTCGACATTTTACTCGATGACATTGTCGTTTCGGATTGCATACTGTCCATTAATATTTTTACTTAATGAGCTGCTAGGATATATTTATGGAGACAAAAATTCTTTTCTATGTTTCAAAAATTAGGATCATGTTCAAAATTCCAGGCCCCGGGATTGCCTGAAAAATAAATTCGGGTCCGGGTTGGCATTCTTGAAAATTCTGGGTGCGGATAGGTCCGGGTTTTTGTTTCAGAAAAATTCGGGTCCGGGTATTTATTTTTAAGTGTTGCAGCTCAACATCCAACATATATCCGGGTTGGGCGCCGGAAAAAACCATCAGAAAAACGATTTTTCCCCGTTTTTTTCGTTTTTAGCGAGGGGGGTGGAAAAAACGGAAAAATCTTTATTATAATCTCAGTAAATCGCTAGCAAATCAGCGACAAAACATGGCGGAAACCGTGATGAATACATTTTTCTTGCGCTTCCGTCGCCGCGAAAGCTGATTTACTTTGGGCGAATCAGTGGCGGATCCAGGAAAGTCTGATATGAGGACCGCTACGAGACATAAAGAAAACATTCGCGAGCGAAGCGAGCCAGAAGTCATGCCCCATGTTAGTGCTAAACCTTTAAAAACAAAATCATGGTCCCCCTTTGGATCCGCCAGCAGGAGGAATTGGTGAATAAATGCCTCTCTTAAACTTCTGGAAAGGAAAGACCAGGGAAACGGAAATGAAAGACCAGGGAAACACATGTTTACAGGTTCTAAATTCAACGGCATTCTACTAAAACTACGGTGGCTCCTCAGGGGCGGACTCGAGGTTAGGAGAGTTGTGTCTCCTATCGCGCCAGCAGTCCTACGGTGCTAAGAAGTACCTATGCTATACAAACGGTTTAAAGTTCGGAACCTAACTTCTTATTAATTTCAAGTTTATATTTTGCCGGAGTCAACCCCGCAAGTTATTGCCCACCTCAGCTGGCACATGCATCTGTTTAGGCGTATGACAGTTCTGTAGTGTGTACAGCTGCAGCAAGTTTATCAACACGTGTTATCAAATGTTGATACTTAATAAAATAGTAATTTAATTCTTCTGTCTTTTTTAAAAGACAAATCATTCATCAACGTTTTTGGGCTTGTGGAAGCATTAGTACTTGATTTTCAATTTTTCCATTTTTCCGGGAAAAACCGTTTTTTCCGGTCGATTCAATTTTTCTGGAAAAAACCAACCCTGATGTATTATTGGTGAAACAACCCTAGTTGAAGATAGGTATTCACTTTATGTGCAGTATTTTAGATTTTCATTATCCACGGAAGCTAAATCTACCTTCGATGGTTTATTTTCGGCGATTGTCAAGGTTTGCATGCTGTACTACTGAAATTGTTTAATTTTTATCGTCATTTTTAGTAAAATATCTTAATTTCCACCGATCAAATTTTAATTTTTGATTCCGGCAAAAATTAAATGGAACCGGAATGTGAAAAATGCCGGAACCGTAACCGGAACTCCGGTCGCACCGTGATATAAATTATAACGTATATGTACATATTACTTAACGGTCTATTTTGTCCAAACAGCTACGGATATGTACGTATTATACGTATTTGTGTGTATATAATTAACTTTTCGTTGATTAAATGTCATATTTGTGAAATGGTTCATTGTTTTTGTTCCCTATATGGATTAGTTACTATTTGAGGCATTGCGCAACTATTGGCATGTGAAAACGAAGGACCCTCCCATGGGGATTTTTGCTGGTATAATACGTAATCAATGTGTATAAGACGTCAAATGAATGTAATTGCTTCCAAACCATAGCTGGTCTATGTGGATAATATTGTTGGCTGGGCTCCAAAGAAATGTAAATCGGACGCACAATGCTCACGTTCGCTTGAGGAGCTTCCAAAGGGTCCAACGAAACCGTTGCCCTAAAACAGAGATCAAAACAAAAATTCTCATTAAGATTTAGGTTTGATCTTTCGGTTGACTTCGAGCTCGTTTTTACTTGTAAGCTGTTTTCAGAATTGAGATGATGCCGTCCCAATTGAGATCGCACTGCCCCTGTCACAGGTTCGTGTATCCGCTGCTGTTCGGCCAAAAAAGTGTTTGCTGATAATATACACCCTTGCCATATTAAGCGCACACGGCGAGTAATTGGCTTCCAGTAATTGAGTCTGTCAACGGTATGTGTGCTGTTGGTTCATGCGTGGCCTGGGCTTGCGACGATGCATCAGAATTGTTTCGATGCCTGCCACAGTTTCGAACGCTTGTGAAGCCAGGATTTCAATTCGCGAGGGCAAAACCTCAGCTTATGTAAAACATTTTTTTCTTACATCTTCGATCCAGAAGGTTATTCTTGTATACCTTGTGTCAAAAGTAGCCTTTTATTGTCTTGAAATTTCATGAGGGGTCTTTTCACTCAGTACCCTTGCGTACTCCGCCCCCCCCCCTTGGCTTTGAAGGTTTATTATAACTACGGGTTAGAACGCGGTCATGTGTTTCATAAACTTATATGATTTGCTGGTTGTGTGTAAGTATTGCGTAAACTTGGACAGTGAATGCTTGAACTTGTCTCATTTTCGATTATGATTTGACCAAGTTATTATTACGCCTGTTAATCGTATTGCAAAAATATCGAAAGCGGCTTGTGTGAAAAGAGTGATAAATGAAAAAAAACTGATCAGCAGGCAGGGTGCAATCGGAATTCCGGTTCCGATTATTAGAATTCTGATCCAAAACGAGTTCCGATTCCGAGTCGAATTGCACAATCAATTGGAATCGGAATTTTGAAATTTTAATTTTAATCCTACTTGTTGTGATACGCTGCATTAATATAATTCTGCATTAGTTATGTATTAAATTGCTTTCGGTGGTACCAAAAATCGTTGCCAATTTGATCTTACGACGTTTTTGAAAATTGTTGTCATCCAACAGACACCCTAAATCAACATGACTTGTCAACAATAATTATCGTATAGTCACAAAATATCTAGTTCCGATTCCAACTACAATTCCGGTATAAATTTGCTGTTCCGATTCCGGTTTAATCCAGTTCCGCTTTGCAGCCTGTTAACAGGGATGTTACGGATGCGGATTTAACAGCAGCACATGGGTTTTGGTGCTTAAGTTTCATCGAACGCATCAAGTCTCCCAATATAACCAATCTGAACCTAAGTCTAAGCATAAGCATGTGGTAATGTAATAATAATATAAACACTGCGGTGGACTTTGCTTCCGCCCTCTATTGAATTAATACTATTGTGTGTGTCGATATTTGTGCGGATGCGGATGTGAACATTTTAAATTAATAGTTTGTTTAAAAACACTCGAAACTGAGTACAAATCAGATACTAAAATGAAAATTAGGTAACACAAATTAAAAGACACTGAACCGCGATGTAATCCGTTCCCTAAAATAGAAAATCACTAATCAAAGCGAAATTTTATTTAAACACTAAAGTTTTTTCAAGCAAAAATCGCAAAAAAACCGTTTGTAACAAGACTAAAAAGCGAAAAAGCGAAATTTTATTTAAACACTAAAGTTTTTTTCACGTAAAAATCGCAAAAAATCGTTTGTAACAAGACTAAAAACCGAAACCACCAAAATTTTAAGTAGCTAAGTTGTGTAAGCTCTTGCAGCGGTCGAACCATTAATTCACGTCGAGGTTACAAATTCAGCGTTTTTTGTGCATTTGAATTTGTCTTCATTGATGTTGTACGTATACGAGAAGCGACTGCAATTTCGAGTAATTCATGAATGGACAGTGACATGGAATGAAAAATCCAAACCAAACATTACTCTTCAATCCATAAATATGTACATGTTTTTCACAAGACTCAAATATATACTTCCAACAGTGTACAAATTTAAATCCTATATCCGGTTAACGTCCGGCTTCGGTTCCGGTACAAAATTCACTATCTGGTTCCGGTATCCGGTAAAATTAGTATCCGGTCGATCCCTGACGTATATGTACCTATTTAATTTATCGAACGCAAATAATTCAATTTGATTCATAACGCTGAGGTTTTAGCTTGTATAAGACATTGATATTTCTTTAATCTAGCTAGGCTAATTTAAGAAACGGGCGTGTACAGTGGTCGATCCAGAAATTTTTGAGGGGGCACGGGCAATGAATATTATGTGTGAACAAAGCCAGCGAGAGGGAAGCCGAACGCAATTTTAGCACGAAATCATAGTATTAAAATTTGGCTTTGATTTCTGTTGCGGTGACATGGGTTGGTGGATGGCATCCATTGCGTGCGCCAGTGTTCGTTTAAGTTGTAGACTACAGCAAACGCAAGTCATTAGGTCGTTTTAGATTCGGATTTGAGCAAAACATAAAATAAATGGTGATTGCGCCATGTATAAAATTTAGATTCAGGTACTGGTCGCATGGACGTTACTACTGATTTTAAATTAGTTTAAAAACTCTGTTCAATCGAATTCAGTCGTTGGTTAAATATAACGTTGTTCAGTGTATCGGCTTCTTTGATTCCATGTGTTGTTGGGGTTCGTTTAAGATGTTTTTCAACATCGCAGCCGCTTATTTATGTTTATATATATATACATAGATATATAAATATATATATTTATATATATATGTATATATGTGTATATATGTATATATGTATATATATGTGTATATATATATATATATGTATATATATGTGTATATGTATATATATGTATATATATGGATATATATATGTAAATATTAGTAGTTTTAAAGTTTGCGACAGTGTCATATTATATGAATCAGTGTACAGTTTAAGGTCGGCGTTCTATGGCAGCAGGAAATCGATTTCTTGCTTTGGTTCTTGTAGCAGTTGTGATAGTAGGTTTGTACAGTTTCTGCAGTCAAATTTTTCATTTTTATAAAAGGTTTGTTGCGTAATAAGTTTATTTCTAAATTAGATACAATTTTAGGAATTTTAATTGCGAACATTTCTTTAAACAGGTTTTTTTGTAAATTTGGCAACACTTTAGTTTAAATTAGGGATGTGCCGATTAATCAGCATCGGTCATAATCGGTACTTTCCGTGAATATCGGCATCGGCACTGGACAAAAATTGCCGATTCTTTGCCGATACTTTTTGCACATATAACAGTCAGTTGGAATGCTATCAGTTTCATTTCTGGGCCCATATCTGTGTGTCTGGTCAGGCAAACTGTTATCTCCCTTGCGTTTGTGCTTGAAAAAATTAATTGAAATGAACGGTTCGTATAAAATTACGTATAATCGTTTATGATGGTTAGGGTTTAGTCTTCATATAATGATGTAATGTAGTATGTTATCTGTTTATTAAGCATGGTGTACTAAAGTTGGAATCGGCATCGGCAAGATTTCAAAATAAGGATCGGCATTGGCAAGGTTTCAAAATAAGGATCTGCACCGGCAAGATTTCAAAATAAGGATAGGCATCGGCAAAAATTTTGGCATCAGCACACCACTGGTTAAAATTACATATCATTAAGTTCCTTTATTTTGGGTTCACTTCTTGCTGTATGAGCGTCATTTGACGTCATGCTTTGATATTGTTCAATCCTGATTGCAATGCAAAGTCGCGGTTACTGTACGCGTACGTGCCATCGAAGTGCGTTACCATCGAAGTGCGCTGTGAGCACTTTTTGAGCTCATTGGACCGACTGTTATGTGCAAACAGAAACATCTGAAATTGTGTTTTCTCGATTTACGAGCTAAAAAAATTTCCCGTATTGGATAAATATCACAAAAAAAAGGGTTTCTATGACCACCACCACGGTGTCGCCCGCCTGGCTACGCCTTTTTTGCTCAAACCAGTTGCGCTGACTTGGTCTCTGAGTCAGATAAAATCGATCGGTAGTAAATGCAGAATTGTTTAAAAGGTAAAAAATGCCAAAGATTTTTGTTATTAAATCGCAATCGTCAACAAACGTTCAATTCATCGTTTGCTAGTGGTTGTGAATTGTCGTTGTGGTTTTATCGTTTATTGATGTCGCGTCGACGTTCGTTATATACAACATATTTTCTGTAGGATTTGTGTAATGCAGAGATTTGGTGGGACAGTGTTACAGGTGCTTTGAAATCGAGCTATACATATAAACACAAGTAGTGTGTGTTGTTTGTATATTTATATGCTTTACGATGTCGTGTACCGCGTATGTTTAATGTATATAGTATTTTGATTCACGGGCGAAGACGGAGTTTCAATTCGGGATGGTACGTATTCCTTTAATTAAGTATAAGGTTTTTTGTGTTCTAGGATTGAAAAGGTTTACTCTGTAAGCGTGCCCGTAGCCAAGGGAAGTGCCAGGAGGGCTCAGCCCCCCTGGAAAAACTTTGGCCCCCCTAGAAATTTTTTAACCTTGTTTGCAAGCGACTAAAAGCATTGGATGGCCGTCCTAAAGAATTTTTAGCCAACTAGCACGGTGAGCTGGCTACGGGCGTGACTCTAAACCTGATGCCAGTGACTATTTTGTTGTCTTCAGACATTAGAAACGGGATATATGCCTTCTATAGCTCCCTTTGTATACATATACGCCCCTGATTGTTGTATACAGCCGTAGTTGACTAATGTTTGTATTGTAAGCGGCGGCAGCAGCTAAGCAAAATGTAAAGTTGTTTATTTTTGGACTGTGTTGCACAGTGTTTCCACTGTTTGACGCTGAGCCACTCAGCGTAGACGGTTCCAGAACGGAAATAAACGACTGTATCTTTAATATTTAGTTCTTTGTCAGGGCTATTGCAGAACAGCTCAGTTTATTTTGGGGTCTGTGTTTCAGTCGTGTACCCTGGGGGTTTTTATGGGTGTGTTCCCGGCTGTTGATCTCTTAAAAAAGGGGGATGCAGCTGATTGTTGGGCATACGATTATTTTTTGGAGGGGTTTATACTCAGGTGGCAAGAACAAACATACGCAAAAAATATTGGTTTAACTGCTATCTCGCTTTAAGCAGTGGTAATTAATATGTCTTCGCAGTCGTTCGTTGTGAGTAGTTTTGTACGTAAGACGTAAGTGTATGTATGTTACGCGAGCAACCTCTTAGCGATCACAGGCGTCCCCACGGGTGTGCATTAGGGGGTTGGCTGGTGCCCCCCAAATTGATTCGGTCTAAAAGTAAAAAATGTTAAGTTGCAGTTGTAGTCGCGACCCCAAATATAATTTTCTGCGGACGTCCCTGTTAGCGGTTAATCATTTTTTATGCAGTTATGTATAATATATTCTTTTTTGTACAGTGGTACGGTTTATGCGAGGGCTTAATTGTTTGGTTGCTATATATATTGCATATATACATTACATAGGTGACACTCGATAAAAAAACTCGTCGCTGTGTTCTTAAGCTTAGCTTGTTAACACGGCCCGTGTTAACAAGCCTTAAGATTGTCTTTGTCTAATTGGTTCAGTTTAGTATTTCTGGTTTGGTTACGCATTGATCGCAAACATTGGATTCAGTAACTATCAAATCAGGGGTGGCACCGAATCCAGGATTTGACCGAATCTGAATGCACTGCTAATTTGCCGAATTCGAATTCGTATCGTGCATATTACAAATTTGAGTTATATCTATAATTTGTTAAAAAATATCAACACAATGCCGCCCGCATAACTTCTAAACGTTACTTACATATTTCGTGTCCGACCTCAGTTCTGAGATTTGTAACCTGAAACTAGGGATGTGCCGATACCATAATATTTGCCGATACCGATACTGATGCTGCTTCTTATTTTGAAATGTTACCGATAACGAACCGATGCCGATGCCGAGTCCAACTTTAGTACACCTTGCTTAACAAACAGATACATTACATCATTACATGAAGACGTAAACCCTAAAGATCATAAACGATTATACTTTATAAAAACGGTTCAGTTCAATTAATTCGCAAGAGATAACAATTTCCTTTAGCCGAGACACTGATATGCGCACAGAAATGAATTTGATAGCATTCCAACTGATTGTTACGTGCAAAAAGTATGGGCAAAGAAACTGCAATTTTTATCCAGTGCCGATGCCGATACTCACTATAAGTGCCGATTATTACCGATGCCGATTCATTAGCACATCCCTGCATAAAACAAAAACGTTGATTTATATATATATTAATTATAATAAATTATTTAAATTTTTGTTGCTTAAAAATGAAAAACATATTGCCGAACATTGTTGGATTCGGCTTTAATTTAGATTTGGCTTTTTTACAAACGAATCCGAATCGCAAATTTTGAACAATCCGAATCCGAACCTTTGTTGCCACACTGTATCAAATGTAACAAAGTTACGTATGTCAATAGACTAAAGTGTAAGTGTATCATTGGATATATAAATCTTGGCATTGACGAAAACCAGAGCGTAATCATCTTTCGGCAACGTCTTAATGATCTGTACTTTGGTTTGTGATCAGTGAAATGTATATAATACTTTATTTATTGGTTTATGCGCGATAAGATATATTGTAGCTTTCATAATAAGATATATTGTAGCTTTCGTTAGAGCTTTACGGATTCGCTAGCAACATTTAGAGACGGTATCGTGCCTTGTTAGTACTTATAATTATCGTGAATTTGAATTGGAAAATTTTCATTAGCATATAAATTTGGAAAATTATGAAACATACCTTCGGTTAAATATGACATTTAAAAATCATATGCAAAGACAAGACACGAACTTTAGTTTGAAGCGGTCAGCGGAGCTTATGTGAGGCTAAGTACGTGTAAAAATTTCAATACTGGACAATTTAAAATTAGTTATACATAACGTATATATCTCACATTTTTTCGTTGCAGATATGCTGAAATTGTTTGGAACGAAAGAAAAATTATGAAATTCATCCAAAATCTTAAAAATTTTGATGCATCTGCCATTTTTTGTTTCAAAATTGTCAAAAACTAGCAAATATATGCATGCCTCAATTGTGTTGGCAGTAAAATAAAACATTTTTGAAACTTTTATACTTCAATATCCGTTTTCCGTTTCCGATATTTTTGTTATCCGTTTACATCGTGCTATAGGCCATGCGAAATTTTAGTGTGGTGCTATACTTATGGATTATTTTAATGTAACGCTAATAACGCACGTGTATTGCCGTATGACACAGTATATCAAATTGTAAACAAACGTTTGTGACGTCCGGTCCCGTTCTGTGGCGGATGTCGCTGCACGACAAGTATAGCACTACTTTGACGCAATTCAGCTAAGGCGTACTCGGAACCGGTGAAATACGGCTGATTTTGTTCCAGAATTGAGGACACGCAGAAGTATCGTTGTATACTTTGTCACGCTTGTTGCAATCTTAGTTTGCTAAAATTCGCGAAGCTTTCTAGTTCCCGATCGAATTTCAAGATTAGGGCCAAGGTTGTTCATCGGCCGTTCAATGCTTATAGTAACAATTTTTATAGGATTTATATATATGTATATATTATATATATGTATATATACGTATATATTATATATCTATGTATGTATATATTTTATATAATATATATACGTGTATATATGTGTTTATTGTGTGAATTATTCCGATCGTTGAGTAAATGAGCGCGATTCGATATCTCCGGTTCAAGTTTAATGTTTGACAAACAAAACACCAGCATCCATATTTGGCTCCGGTATCCGTTAAATTTACCCGGTTGTACCCTGATGAGTAGTTATAATATGAATCTATGAAAATCGGCCAAAATTGTCCTGAAGAAAATTATTAAATGTAAGCAGCATTATCGTTATCGTAATCCTACGCCTAAGCATAACGATCCCTACGCAGCTCGCTCTGCCTGGGAGATCGAAACAAATTCAGGAGGGACACGTGGTGGATACAACAAGTTTACAAGCGGTGCTAAAACTTTTTTGGGGGCAAAGCTTTTTCGTGTAGGGCTCAGCTTCCCCCCGTCCGAACAGATCGGCCATGACAGTATAGAACAGCCGTTATGGTATATTCTGTAGTGTGAAAACTAAAAAGCATCATTTGATTTAATGAGTTTATACGTAACGATTCAATGCACCCAAGGTATGGCACTTATTAACGGATGTGTGTGCACGCACGCAGTAATAGTAATTATAAATTCAATATCTCGCAATGTCTGTTTCGTGTTCGTTGTGTTGTTTTTTGTAAAACGCTTCTATTCAGTTACCGTGATTTAGGTGTTTGTCATATAGAAATATTTAGTTATTTTCGTTCAGAGCTCGTATTCTCTCACATTTGCGTAGCCACTTGTGACCATTTGGATGCCCGGCGGCGTTTAATTCGGTTATTCTGTGTTTCAAACGGCATTTGACCGAAAATGGTTCAATTTTGAAAATTTTTTTTACACGCCTACATTTGAATTTTTGAAAATTTCGGTTTTTAAGGTCTCAAGGTCCTTCCTTGGCACCCAAAAAAATTTTTGTCAGCAAGTTAAACAAATTATTTACCATTCATCCAATGATGTTATATTTGTCGCGATCAGACGATTGGTTAACGAATTATGGTCAAATACTAATTTGTCCCGACTCAAATCGTTGGCAGCGCGCCAAATCAGTTATTTAGTTATTTACAATAACTCGTTAACTAATCGTCTGATTGCAAAAAAATTAACACCATCAGACTCGGCTCCGCAGGTGGACCTTGGGACCTTAAAAATTGAATTTTTCTAAAAATTCAAATTAGGCGTGAAATGATCAGGAGAGGTCGTGAGAAGAATAAATTTGCAAAAAAATTAAATCCAACGATATTTGGGTAAATTCGGGCAGGGCTGGAGGGATAACGTGTAAGGCCCAATACGGCTATAAATCTCATTAGCTTTTTGAGATATACGCCACGTCATGAATCTCATGTGTATGAAGTTTCTTTTTATGTATTCATTGACAGATTCAGGAATTTTTGATTGTGGGCACACTCAACGCCATTTCTGGGAAACGTAAACGAGAACTGCACTTGCAGAAAAATGTACAGTATTTCCACCGTTGAAAAGCAGTTTTATTTTTTAGGAGGAGCATACAAGGGTTTTCGATGACTTACAGGCAAGGCAAATAAAAATTTTCTAGATGGGGCCAGAATTGTTTCACGGCGGCCGAGACTCATTGGCTCCGAGGCCGTCACGATGTTAAATTGTGGGGATATATACAAGTACGTATATACATGCCGTTTTTACGAAACGTGTTTTAATGTGTGAGTATGCGTATATAATGCACTTGCTTTGCTTTTACTATATACGTCGACCATTTAAGTGGTGATCGTGTCGTCTGCATGTGATAGCATTTGTTTGACTGATTGCTTAAAGTCACAATGCGCGCAGAATGACACTAAAAGCTTTTTGTGGCGAGAGAACGGAAACAGTTTGGGGTGTTCGTTGGTTTGGGGTATTCGAGACTGGGCTCACTTAAGGATTTATGATCTGGTTTGACTTTGACTAGCACGCGTGTGTGCGTCTGTTTTTTTAGATCGGTTGGCGTCAGCTACTGTTCTCATAGAAGCGTTGGATAGATAGTCCTCGTTCGTTTATGGCCGAACAAACTTAGAAAATTGGTCCGTTTTGTGACTTTGCTCTTATAGGCACTAGTGAGATATGTATTTATTTAGTTATGAAAGCAAATGCGTTTTGTTTATTTATATGCACAGGGCAGATATAGCTGGAAGAGTATATATATATATGTATAGCCAGCTCAGAGAGTAATTCAGGCCCACTCTTAATTTGGTATGAGACCAACGGTTCATAACCGCTTGGGTTAATCGCTGAATGGAAATTTAGTGTATAAATGTTATTTTCGAAGGGTATAACTTCAAAGTGAAGATTTTTTCAAGAACACATCGAAGGAGAAGAATTTTATTGTAAAGTAGTATGAAGTGGTAGGTTCATTCAAAGGTTTTCAAAACTGACTGTTTTATTATGGTTAGCTGCTGAAATAAAGGTTGAAAATTTAGAGGCTGTTTGGGCATTGGCATTGCAAAGATTACGCCAATTTTTTGTCGATACTTTATGCTTTTTAGCAGTGAGGTGGAATTCTATCAATTTCACTTGCTGGCGTGTATATACGTCTTGAATAGGAAACTCTGATGTCGCTTCTGTCTGTGTTTGAAAAAATTAATTGAAATGAACCATTGTTGTAAATTTATAACCGTTTATGGTTGGTAGGGTTTAAGTCTGCTCGTTTTATAATTTGTATAATGTTGTAATCCTGTTAAACATCCTGTATTAAAATTGAAATCGGCATCGGCAAAATTTGAGATTCATGGCAAAGGTGGGTATACATGGGCATTTGAAACAGTCCTGCTAATGTCTAATAACACAAATCTAAACATTTTCGCTGGTCTGGTTGAAAGGCTACCGCGGCTCCCTGCCGGGTCCGACCTGTTTATATTGCCGTCACATGTACATATGTATGCATGTATACGTAGCATTGTTTTTGTGTATTGCACATTATAAATTACGCAATAAAACAGTCGGTGTGTCCTAGTAATTTTGGTGTCTTGGTTTTTGCTCGTTTTGTGTTATTTATATTATTGTATTTTTTCTATGTTTTTGGGTATAAGGTCCATTATTTATTTCGATGGAAATTATTGGATTGGCCAGTGTAGCAATGGGTTTGGTTAGCTGGTTTGTCTATGGTGTGGCAAGGTTGTTGTACTGTGTGGAGGTATATGTTTAAACTAAAGCATCGAGCTATCGATCGATCACAGTTGCACCGGAATTCACTTCCGGCCGGAATTCCTGCGCAAATTCAATTCTTGTTCCTCTTCTTCCGGCGTTGAAAAACGCAGGAACCGGAATGTTTTTACGGTGATATTTGGTGAGTGATTTTGTAGCAGTGATCAAAACGAAAAAGAAATATCAAAAAACTGGCTTAAAGCACGGTGTCGACGATTTTACTAAAACCTAAAACAACAATTCGGTGTTGAAAATTATTTTAAATTCCAGGTTCCTGTTCGTGAGTTTCGGCAAAAAATTCAATTCCTGTTTCTATTCCTGTTCCGGCAAACGTTAGTTCCGGTTGGAACTCTGCTGTCTATCTACGCGTGTATTGAAAATGATTGATATTCAACGTTGGTACAATTAGCACTGCGCCCTTCCATCGGTACAACGACAATTCTTGTAAATTTTTTGTAGGTTTTATGTTGTTATTAATTTTTGTATTTATGCAGTTTTAGCCGGAGCGTGTTTTCTATTGGAGCCTTAGCGAACCGGAAACGAAATTTAACTTAGACTCTTTCGTATGAGTGCGTATTTTGAGATCGTCTTGTCGCACCACGAAACATCTGTTTCCCCTAAGGTTATCGTGAACCTATACGCAATCCGTTGAAATCTTTGTACTTACTTTGGAACATTGCTTTTATTTTGCTGTACTAATTTTTAATGACAGTCGATACGCTGCGCCGCTTAATTGAGTTCGAGTCGCATGAGAGTGTCTTATTATTACGTATTCGTCAAACTGCCACCAGGGTGCAGCGTAAAATTCGGTTCCGGCCATTTTTTCACCTTCTGGTTCTGGTAAAGTATTACTAGGATAGTATCTAAACTTTGGCAATCGCCAAAAATAAACCAGCGAAGGTAATTCTTCGATACCGTAGATAACGAAAATCTAAAATACAGCAGATTAAGTAAATACCCATCTCCAGCTAAGGTTATTGCACCAATATTTATAGTTAAAAAAGTAAATTAAAAAGAATTTTTCGGAGGCATGTATTTTTAACGATCCGGTTACGGTAATTTTTTCAAATTCCGGTCCTGGTAAATTGTAATTCTAGTGGCACCGTGAAAGCCACAGTTGCTTTTGTTGCATATAATAATGTATTAGCGTAATTTTAGTATATTCTCTCTAGCGTTCGGTCTTTTATATTGTAGTCGAAAAGTAAATATGATGATGCATTGTTGTTCCTTATAAATGTGTACATAGGAACCAAATTGGTTCAGGGCAGTAGCCAGGATTTTATTTCGGGCGGGTATAACCTCGTTTGAAAGTTCGACACGAGCAGTCATAGCGAGCGGAAAATTTTTTCTCTACTATGTGATCTAGCGATTCATATTCTAATCCTGTAAGTGTCCGTTTTTGTCGTCTTTGTAGAAATTTCAGGGGATATGTTGTTACAGTCCCCACATTGTATAACTTGGTGCAGCATAGGAACCATATTGGTTAATGTATAGTTACCGCACAACGTGAGCCTAATATTTTTTGTTTATCAATATATATATATATTGATAAACAAAAAATATTAGGTTCACGTTGTGCGGTAACTATACATTAACCAATTTATAGCGAACGTATACGTAAATGAGTGTTTGCATTGTGGTTCAGAGTTGATCGTAACCGATTTTTTACTGGCATTTTATTATTGTGCACTCTGTGTATGCAACTGGTTGTAGATATATTATGTAATCGTTTTAGGTTCCAGTTTCAAATTTGACAATGAAAGTTGTCGTTGCCGATAATATATATGTCGTAGGCTAGTCTGCTATTCAGACCGACTACCTATTAGCCTAGGCTAATCTGCTATTCGAAGCAAATAGAAGTTTGGCCAAGGCCAATTTGCGATTATGAGATTTCGCAAAATAACAATGATGTAAAACTAACGCTGATTGGTTAACGATATTGCAGCTGTCCAAATAATCAAATCTGATTGGTCCAGAGTTATAGCTTATATCATAAGCTGCAGGTTTTGGAAAGTTTGGAAAATGTCCTAGTGACCAGATTTACGTATAGTGGGCCAGAAGTGTCCATCACATTAAGATGCACTGGCTCCTATTGGTGTGGATGGTGATACATGGCAAGATTTTTTTATGTTGGGTCAAAATAGCAAGGTGCAACCGGAATTTAAAATACCGGAAACGGAAAGCTAAAAAATACCGGAACGGAAGCGGATCCGGAAAACAAAACAAAAATACTTTTTACCGAAAAATTCTTAACGCTACTTTATCTCTTTTAATGGTGTAAGCATGCCATTTAACATGCCAAAATTATGAATCAAATGCAGTGTCTGGAAACGTATGATGAATGTAGAAACGTATGATAAATGTATATAGTACATATGGCACAAATTGAAAACTTTGGCAATACACGCTCGGACAATGTTAGATAAATAAGTTAGAATAATATGCCAATTGTTCTTAAATTTTCGAATGAGAAAAATTTTCAATACCGAAAATACCGGAAAATTCCGGTGAAAAAATACCGGATTTATTCCCGGAATCGGATAGTGAAAAATACCGGATTTCCCTACCGGAACCAGAATTCCGGTTGCATCTTGGAAAATAGAGTACTCGAGGATCTGTTTACAGATTTACAGATTATAATTTTGAGCCGCTTTGACCCGTTTCGAAATTGCATAGGCGTGTAAAGTGTGTTCACTTGTTATATGTGAACGGGCCTGGTTAAATAACGTTTTTCTTGAAATGTGGGAATTTTGCCGACGAAAATTCCGCCCCCAATTCAAGATTTAGCCTGACGTAAGTCCGCTAATCCGTCGGAACTGTGCGAACGCCCAGATGATGTCTGATATTCGTGTTATATATTGGTATTACGCCCAGATGATGTCTGATATTCGTGTTATATATTGGTATTACGCCCAGATGATGTCTGATATTCGTGTTATATATTGGTATTACGCCCAGATGATGTCTGATATTCGTGTTATATATTGGTATTACGCCCAGATGATGTCTGATATTCGTGTTATATATTGGTATTACGCCCAGATGATGTCTGATATTCGTGTTATATATTGGTATTACGCCCAGATGATGTCTGATATTCGTGTTATATATTGGTATTACGCCCAGATGATGTCTGATATTCGTGTTATATATTGGTATTACGCCCAGATGATGTCTGATATTCGTGTTATATATTGGTATTACGCCCAGATGATGTCTGATATTCGTGTTATATATTGGTATTACGCCCAGATGATGTCTGATATTCGTGTTATATATTGGTATTACGCCCAGATGATGTCTGATATTCGTGTTATATATTGGTATTACGCCCAGATGATGTCTGATATTCGTGTTATATATTGGTATTACGCCCAGATGATGTCTGATATTCGTGTTATATATTGGTATTACGCCCAGATGATGTCTGATATTCGTGTTATATATTGGTATTACGCCCAGATGATGTCTGATATTCGTGTTATATATTGGTATTACGCCCAGATGATGTCTGATATTCGTGTTATATATTGGTATTACGCCCAGATGATGTCGTTTGTGTATGGAGAGAGTGATATTCGTGTTATATATTGGTATTACGCCCAGATGATGTCTGATATTCGTGTTATATAATGGTATTACGCCAAGATGATGTCTGATATTCGTGTTATATATTGGTATTACGCCCAGATGATGTCTGATATTCGTGTTATATATTGGTATTACCCCGGCGCGGGCCCAGATGATGTCTGATATTCGTGTTATATATTGGTATTACGCCCAGATGATGTCTGATATTCGTGTTATATATTGGTATTACGCCCAGATGATGTCTGATATTCGTGTTATATATTGGTATTACGCCCAGATGATGTCTGATATTCGTGTTATATATTGGTATTACGCCCAGATGATGTCTGATATTCGTGTTATATATTGGTATTACGCCCAGATGATGTCTGATATTCGTGTTATATATTGGTATTACGCCCAGATGATGTCTGATATTCGTGTTATATATTGGTATTACGCCCAGATGATGTCTGATATTCGTGTTATATATTGGTATTACGCCCAGATGATGTCTGATATTCGTGTTATATATTGGTATTACGCCCAGATGATGTCTGATATTCGTGTTATATATTGGTATTACGCCCAGATGATGTCTGATATTCGTGTTATATATTGGTATTACGCCCAGATGATGTCTGATATTCGTGTTATATATTGGTATTACGCCCAGATGATGTCTGATATTCGTGTTATATATTGGTATTACGCCCAGATGATGTCTGATATTCGTGTTATATATTGGTATTACGCCCAGATGATGTCTGATATTCGTGTTATATATTGGTATTACGCCCAGATGATGTCTGATATTCGTGTTATATATTGGTATTTTAATTTTTAGGTTCAAATATACATATATATACACAATTTGTATACATTTTAATAGTGCTAGATTTCTACTGCAGGCGCATATATTTTAATTCGCATTAATGTAAGAAATGGATTATTAGTAGTAGAACAGCGTTCAGTATCAACGTTCTTTCGGTGCTTGTTTTCAATTGATATCAATAATGGTATGAAATACCGTCTACAACTCCAGCCAATTAAACTGTTGCGTTTAAGTACGTACGTATTCGTTTTGGAATACGTTCGATGACGTCATTTTGATTCCCGTTTACCCTTGTGTTCCGTTCAGTTTTGATTGCAAGACGTGTGCCCGCGCCACTAGACTCATCGTCGCTGAATAGTGTGAACCCAGATTACTGTCCGGTTGGGTATTGTCTCCGCTGAGTCTTGTTTACGAAGATTATTAAATAGTGCATAAAATTTTAACTTATATTATAACGTAATAGTTTTAAAATAAAGAAAAAAAGATAGTCGGATATATCTACTTTACTTTTGGATGTTTGACTTTTGATTAATTTTTAATCTACCGTGTACAGTTGGTTTTGTTCGTGCTTTGGTTAATTAAATTTGGGATACGTACGTTGAACCGTCCGTCGAACTGCTGGCTGGTGATACATTGAAAACAATTTGGTTTGGTTCAGCTTCGAAGCGTTGTGGTTTGCTTGTTGAACGCGAAGATAAATAAATAGTTTGTTTTTGTTTCTTTTGTCGGCAAGAAACGGTTTTTTATTGACCAATAATGTCGTCTGAGTACGGATGTACGGTCGAAGAGTTGCGAACGCTGATGGAATATCGCGCAGGCGAAGCGCGAGAGAAGATAATACAAGATTACGGCAGTGTGAACGAACTGTGCAAACGGCTTAGGACATCGCCGACTGATGGTAAGTGGAGTTTTAAAATTAAATTTCAAATCATTAGATTGCATTGTAAGCGTATGGTGTATTGAAGTGAAATAAGCAAGTACTAAATCAGGTAGCGCCGCAGGCGAAGTTATCAAATTTGTATTTTCCTGGGAATAAAATTGCAACCTATTTCTGAAAAACAGCTTGTGAAAAAAATTAGGGGCCAATTGGCCCCCAACCCCAAATTTCTAGGGCCCAATGGCCAATTTTAGGGGCCATGGCCCCTAAATTGGCGAAAAAACTATGGTTTGAGTGCAGATGTAATTATAAATAGTTCAATGAAATCTTATTGGACTTTTACAAACTTCAGTAGCAAGCGCAAATATAGCAAGCTAGGCAGGAAATTGTCAGGGCGTCGTTGCCGAATGAAGGTATTGGGACTGGGATATACAGGATGGAATGAATACTCATTTGCTATGTAATCAGGGAACAATCGGATGCCTCTCCGGCGCTGGACAAAAAATAATTGTACATCCGGCTCTTGTTTTCTACGTTGCCGGATATTTAGTGCTTAAATGTGGCATATATGCGTAACAGATTGCAACCGGAATTCCGATTCCGATTAGAATTCCGATCCAAAACGGGTTCCGATTGCACAATCAATTAAATTCCGAATTTTGAAATTTTAATTTTAATCCTACTCGTTGTGATACGTTGCATAAAAATTCTGTACTACGTAGTAATTTATTAAATCTCTTTCGATGAGCTAACTAACTTATATATAATTAATTGTAGTTTTTAGCTTTACAGTACCAAAAATCATTGCCAATTTGATCTTACGACGTTTTTGAAAATTGTTGTTATCCAACAGACACTCTAAATCAACATGACACTTTTCAATACTAATTATCCGTTCAGTCACAAAATTTCCAGTTCCGATTACAATTACAATTCCGGGATAAATTCTGTGTTCCGATTCTAATTCCGGTATAAATTTGCAGTTCCGATTCTAATTCCGATTCCGGTATAACCCAGTTCCGTTTTGCATCCTGGTATATACGGTTGAACCCTGAATTATGTGGAACAGACTATTTAGATCAGGTATAGCGTGCTGTGAATAGTCTTTGTATTTTATTTCAACGTTAATCAGCAAACTTTATTTTAGCCACAGTATAGCTTGCTTCTGGGCAACTACTTCTCACTATTGCGTAAGAGTTTATGATATTGAGCGATGACAGAGAATATAAGTATATACTATGAATTTAGTAATTTTTAAGTTAAAACTAAACATTTTTGAAGTTAAAACTAAAAAATATTTTAGGTCTACGAGACAAAGCCGATGTGGACAAACGGCGTGCAGTGTTTGGTGCGAACGTCATACCACCACATCCACCGAAAACGTTTCTGCAACTTGTTTGGGAAGCGTTACAAGATGTCACACTGATTATACTGTTAGTTTCGGCGATTCTCTCCCTTGGTCTTTCGTTCTACAAGCCTCCACAGCAGAAGGGCGCCGATATTGGTAAGCGTTTAATGTTTGCGTTTACGGTTACACGACCTCAGGATGGCATCGTCTGAGGATCTCGCCTAACCGGGTGGTACAAGTTGCATAATTCTTCGATTGCCTTCAAGCATATATTTGACGGTGCATACATTACTAAGTAGTTATAGTTCTGGCTGATGTTGATTTTATAGTAACTGCTATCAATCTCGTGACCGAAAGCTACACATTATACTATTACTGTATATTATATAGCTCTCGGTGTCGAGATTGTCGTTAAGCACGGGTTGTGTCTGATATGTTCGTTTGAGTGTAATCGCTCGACACTCCGTTCCGAATTTAATCGATTGTTAGTTCAAAGCAATGTGTGGGAAAATCAGCGACTGTGCTATATCATAATGGTGGTTGCAATAGAGTATGTTTGTATCATTTAAGCAGGACATGACGAATCCGAGTCAGAAGCCGGTTGGATTGAAGGCGCTGCTATTTTGATTTCGGTTATTGTTGTTGTCTTAGTCACTGCAATCAATGATTATACAAAAGAAAAACAGTTTCGAGGGCTTCAGGTATGTTTCGCAATTATGACTGTCCAGTAGCCAGATGTTAATACATACGAAGGACATTTTGGTTGGTTTCACAACACTTATGTGCAAGCAGCGCTAAATAGTGTGCAAAAATTTTCTGGTGGACTCAGCTTCCGATGGCCGGCTTTGGCTGCGGGCTGAACTATAATTGAGGAGTTGTTGTTTGCGTATTTGATAATTTGCATTAACCAAGCGACGATAATATTGTCGATTAATGAATCGAGCTGGTCTCTTTGTTTGTGGATATAATTGTTGTCGCCACAAATAAAGCTTAAGTTATGTTGTGTATATCATCAGCAATCAATCAACGGTCGTAGAAGCTTAAGCTGATGGTTAGGCTAAGGTTTAGCCTAAGCCTCAGCTTAAGCTTAGGGTTAAGAAATCAATAAACATTTTGTGTGCGAGAACTTTTGCCATCTACCAAATCAACATTAGTGCGGGGAAAATAACAAAGTGCCAATGATTCCTATTGGTTTCAGGCGAAAATCGAGCACGAGCACAAGTTTGCGGTGGTTCGTAATGGTGAACAAATTCAAATACCGGTCAGCGAATTGGTTGTTGGGGATATTGGACAAATTAAATACGGTAGGTAAGCACTGTCAGTGTACAGTGGTTATTTTCCGGCATGAAAAGTTTTGCCGTTCCCGATTCTTATCTTGATATTTTGCCGAAACTAATGCTGATAGCCATGGTATATAAAAGGGTGGCACCGAACTCGCGATTTGACGGATTCCGAATCCGAACTCGCTGCAGATCTGCCGAATTTGAATACGGACTTTGGCTTTGGAAAATCTATTCGTAGCATAAATGTGTTCTTTGAAATTAAAACCGTAGTCGTTTAACATACTGGCTTAGCAAACTTAATATGATGCAAGCAGTAGAAACATATATATAAATTTTAAAATATCAAAACCCGAATTGAGTAAATGCACCCTGACACAAAGGCAAGAGACGTCACAGTTTCATTATCAGACGCAGTTGAAACAGAAACTATGCCTGAGCAGGAGGTGTATTAATAATATGGCTGAGACTTGGTATGCTTTTGTTTTGTATTTAGGTGACCTGCTGCCAACGGATGGCATTATTTTGCAAAGTAACGATTTGAAAATTGACGAAAGTTCGTTAACTGGTGAATCTGACCTGATCAAAAAAAGCGTCGAAACCGATCCAATGTTGTTATCAGGTACATCACCTATCGTATGAGAATAATCTAAACCGTTTAAGTCTGCAATTTTTGATAATAAAACGTAACCAAGATAATTACCTTCTTTGGTACAAAAAATATTGCAAGGCAGATATGAATGCTTATTTTGGCTTAGAAATGGCAGTATGCTAATGTGTCAATGCAGAGACGTTATGTATGTAAAGAAAGAGTGTTATGGACTTTGCATAAGCCTGGCTTGATCTGGCCTAAACTGAAAATCTGTGCCATATAACCATGGCTTTGGATTGTGTTTATTTTGCCGTACAGTAAAACAAATCGTAACAATATTTTAAACTTCTTCAGGAACTCATGTCATGGAAGGTTCAGGTAAAATGTTGGTCACTTGCGTTGGTCCCAACTCGCAAACGGGTATTATAATGACACTTTTGGGCGCTGCGAAATCAGCCGCTAAAGAAGACGAGAAAGAACGAAAAAAGCTTGGTGAGTGTCTTTTCGCAGCGGCACATTTTAATATAAAACGCATCAGAAGTAGTAAAGTTATTTATAATTCTGTATTTTGGATTTTTAGAGACGGGTTTTTTGCTGGTTTGCTCTCTGTGCATGATTTTCGATTTTCCCTGTGTTATTAGACCGTTTTGTTTTGAATTTGTCGCTCTCAAATAATTACATACGTACAGAGCCTGACAACCAGGTATGAGATGTGCAACAAACTGCATCGTATAGTAGATAGATAATAAGGTACGTAACGTCTGGAAACCGAGGGATAACAAAGCAAGATCCAAATACACATCTTTATACAACTGTAAGTTGGGTAAACACTGGGGTAAAGGTATAATTCGGTGCAAGGAAACTTGCATTGCGCACATTAAACTGAATGAGGACATTGGCCAACGAACAGCGATATTTGCTCAATTAGCTGTAATTGTCATAACGAATCTTGATACGTGCGTATGTGTGTCAGTATACTTTGTCCTCGTTTGTCGTAGTCTATTAAATTTTAATTTTTGCGTCGCTATATGACTTCGCGCACTACTGCATTGGTAAATTTTTCGTATAACACAACGTAAACTCAATGCGTTTTACGTGTCATAAAAGAATAAGGAATGCTCCATCTAGAGAGAGATATGTAATTAGCAGAGTTCCGAGCGGAATAAAATTTACTCGGAATTGGGAGTCTAAATCTCAAACATTAAGTATTTTATTATACCTGTATAAACAAAACTAAAGATGAAGTTGGTGTTTTTGTTTTGTTACAGTCGGCTTGCGTTAAAATATCCAAGATTACAAAGTAGGCTAATATATAGTAATTTCAAACTCAAAATAATTTTGGCCGAAAATGACACATCAACCGTAAATACCACAATTCCGGCATAACATTCGACTGTGATCCGAATCGGAATCGAAATTTTGCCTTAATTTCAGCCGGAACCGGAATTCTGCTGAAATCCTGCATAATAGTACGTACATACATCTTCCACTTTTGGCAAGTAATGCAACCGGTTATTTCAGATTGTTTTCCCTTTGCGCCTCGGTTGTCAGGTCTCACGTTCTTAGAATTTGCATTGCTGCATCTTGTATTTACATAAATATACATACATAGTGTAGAAAATAGCCCCTTAGGTTGAAATTTTGCCAGCGGAATGTGAATACTATATTATTGCTTTCCCCCAGTTTTATGTTAATTTCATTCAGTTTGTTAATGATCATATTTTCGCTATGTTCTATTGGTCATTGATATCTTGGTGGGTAAAGAAATCCTAAATGCTTTTTACTGTTGCGTAACTGTTATCGTTTTTGAATTTCTTAAAAAGTTTAAAGAAAAACATTTCCGCCCACATTTAAAACTGTCTCAGTCTTAGCTTTAGGAAAATTCTTATGCTTATGTATGAATTTTCCTAAACTGAAGCCTAAGCCTGAGTCCATTAAGCCTGCGCCTGTGGCGTGAAAGTGTGCAAGAACCGAGCTGTTTTTATGTACCGTTTCGTTAGGTCCCCTTTTCGGCCTGCTCTGCGAACATAGTTTATTTATTTGTGTTCGCAGCTACGTGAACATAGCTGGGTGTGTGCGGTAGTTGATTTTCCTGAGTTGAAGATTTCTTAGCAATATTCCGGAATGCAGTTGTTGCAGTACCTACGTCATGTTGTTGGCGAGTTACGGTAGAATTTTGGTCCACTCGTTTTATTTTATTAAGTTTTAGTTTTCAAGTTTTTTTTCTATTTTATTCCAATGTATATTACGTGTATGTATTGATTTATTTTATTGTTTGACTTCGTTGTTGTTTTGACTAATTTTAGATAAAAAACAACGGAAAAGCCGGTCGACTACTGATGGAGCAGGTATGTTTTTCCGTTGTAGTATTTGATTCGCGGTCCGTATTCTCAAATGTATGTAACACGTGTCACCAATTGGTTGGTAGATAGGTCTGATAACTTCCGAACCTATTAATGGTCGGTTTTTAATACGCAATGCATTTTTCGCATTTCGTTTCTTGTAATCCTGAACGAATTTTGAGATCTGTCATTGCAGGAGTTCGTTAGTTTGAAAGCCTATCGTGAATTGGTGATAATTGCTATACGCAGTTGAGAATATGGTCTCTCGCTCAAACGAAGACAATTGCTGGTAAAGCGCCAGTGTATTGGCTCGTCGTGAAGTTAAGGGGGTTCGTCCAGTTGTTTCTGAAAAATTAAAAAATTCGCACTAGAGTTACGAAAACATTCAGCCCCCCCCCCGAGAAATCCTGGGATTGCCAGTGGCAGATGCCAGGTATTGTTAAAATGGTATAAGTGTTAAACTGGATCTAAGTTTTGTATAATTTAGGGTTGCGCTATACTTGTGTGGCGGCGTCCGTCAACCGTACGGCACCGTTCGTCACTGCTACACGGCTTTGTACTGAGTTATTTGCGTCCGATAGCGCACGGTGCCGGACGACGCCGTACGGCCGACAGACGGTGACGGACTACGCCCGACGTCAACAAAAGTATAGCTCAACCATTACGCTCAAATAAAATATGTAAGTTGAGGTTTTGGAATTATATTAAACGGATTGAATGCTACAAAACGTTGTTTCTCCTTTAAAAATTGGTGTTACTGTTACGTACGTATATATACAATTGGTCCATACGTGGAGTTGGAATTTCAGAAGATAATAATTGTGTCGACTGAAGGGTTTTAAATATTAATTTAGTGTTGGCAAATCGTTTTTTTTTGTGTTTAAACCATTACCTTTTGCTATTTCTTTTTTTACCCTGATTTCACCAGTTTTGCTTTATGAACATTGTCCCGTTTTTTTGCTCAGGCGAATTGCACGAACATTGTGTCCTAAAATGAAATCACTTGATATTATGGTCGTTGTTAGTTTAGGTTTGTTTTCAGCAATGATTACTGTTTGCCTTACCATACGCATTAAGAAACAAACCGTTTGTTGCTTTGAATAATCAAAATATTTTACACACCAGAATAGCTGTTGGGTCACCCGCAGTACTATGGACGTAAAGGCTTTGAATAACGCTACAACATGGGTTTACCGCCTATGTTCTCTAAATTGCGTGTAGCATCTGTCACCGGTTAGCGATAAGTTTTCAAACTGGTGCTCTCGTGTGCCAATCTTAATAGTGACACACAAGTAAGACATTGCGAAAAATACTTACTTCACAACCTCATATTTCGTTGCTTCGAAATCTACAATGCTTTGCGAAAAATACTTAATTCACAACCTCATATTTCGTTGCTTCGAAATCTACAATGCTTATCACTAACTGGTGAAACAGCGTTACAGCTGCTAACATTTAAGAATATATGTGTCAGGCGTGAGAGAAACGATACTGCAAATTGCAGCTGTCCGGGCAAATTCGGAATCGGAATTAGAGTCGGAATGCCTGATTATTTTTGTCTGAACCGGAATTATTTTAGTGTTTTTAGTTTTGCGACTTAGTTTGGTTGTTTGGAAAAGTTCGAAAACGTTAAATTATTGAAGTTTGTAGCAATTAACTTCAAACGAATGCCATGACCTGGGATGATGTACGACTAGGTTTTATTATTTAGTTCAATTACCTAAGAAGCGCAGAAACGTTTTTTTGCTGCAGTATTGGTCACCAGCTCTTCAACTTAAAACGTTGGGATAGTTGACGCTACTTGTCACAATACCGAAACAGTCGGATTTTCGGCGTTAACAATAACATTTGGCCAGAATCGAAACATAAAATTTACCGGCATTTCTGTCGGAATCGGAATTCCGTCAGATGATGCTTGCCACAGAGACAATACGTCATCACCGCATACTTCAAACACGTCGTAGCTCCAGCGGCCCCGCCTGGCGACAAAATGTTCATCACAAAAAATTTTATGAATTAAGCAGCCAGATTTTGTGATTTCGTGTCAAGTTGATCGTTTTGTATCATTGATCCATAAAATGTACCATGTTTCCCGTTTAACCGATCGCTAGTAACTTGTTGCTGTGCTTCACATTCGCTTATCTTTCCCTGATAAATTTTAACTTTCATATTCTTTCGCATTGTATTGATTTCTTTGTATCATGAATCTGTTTAGTGTCAGTGCAAAAATACTTATCTCCTGACTGAGACCTCCTAATATATGGGCAGTTTAACGGTTTTTTAACTTTAATAATTAATAACAAAACATTGCCAATGGTATAAACGAGCTTAGCTCTTAAGAGTTAAATCTAGAAAAAGACAAAACCAGGATGATAACACAGGTAATCCTTTTAATAATAGTTTCGTATGTGTGAGTTCAAGACAAGTTCACAAATGAAACAGGCGTGAACCAAGGATGGAGTGACCGGAGAGGAGTGTTCGTTGAACGGCTAACGGTTTAAAATCAAGGTTTCTGATCGGTGGTTATTTTTGAACGCTGCCCCCCATGAATCTAAATTCATCTTCCACTTTGTGTATATATGTAATATGCCGCTGGTGCAAACTTAACGTGCAATTTTCGTTGCTTGAGTTGTGTACGTACTTAATAATGATTTTGCGTCACCTTAGATGGATCGGTAGAAATAATACCGGACGTGGTGAAAAATGGTAAGTTTTAGTTTTCGCTACGCTATGCTGCGCTGCAGCTGTAATGGGCAATTGTACACTTCGCTCGTGCACGCGTTTTGGTGGATTAGGTTTTGCGAAACGGCTTACGTAGCTAATGCCATGGTGACAAAAAACGTTCGAATTCGATTTCAGATTCGTCAAAAATTGGAAGGTTTGTGACATTGAGCTCGAGTAGACTGAGTCATTTTTTGAAAACTTTTATAACATTTTGGAGTTCGAGAGAATCAATCCAGGTTTCATTCATTTCGGGTTTTGATCGTATGTTTAAAAATTCACAATACGTACGTTTTTCTGTTTGCCTGCGTAAGATTCGGCTTGTTAACTGTCAAACGACTATAGTTTTAATTTCGTACAGTAAGTTGCGGTATATGAAGAGATTTTTCGAAGTTGACGGGTCGGAATCGGATTGCAGCAAAATAGCAATGTGTTCGGATTTAAAGTGGGAATCTGTCAAATGATGATGATGATGATGATGATGTGATTCGTGCTGCCCTGGCGTTTGCCTAACCGTATGTCTTAATCTTAAACGTACTGGGAAGTGTACAAGAGCCCTGTAATAATTAGATGAATTGGTTTTAGCAGTAGCCAGCAGTCAATAGAAGCGATCATTGTCGGTGATGTGTAGTTGCAACAGTATCAACAGTTCATTGTGTGTGCATGTTGTGCGCTTTGTGTTCGATTATACTACACCAACCAGGGTGCAAAGCGAAACTGGATTATACCGGAATCGGAATGAGAACAACAAATTTGTACCGGAATGGTAATAAATCGGAATTGGAATCGGAACTGGAAATTGTGGGCTGTTCGGATAATTTGTATTGACAAATATATAATATTTATTGAGGGTGTCTGTAGGCTGGCAACAGTTTTCAAAAACGTCGCATGATCAAATTGGGCGATGATTTTTGGTTCTGTATAGCTAAACTACAATCACTTATTGATAAGTTAACTCATCGAAGGGCAAATTAATAGATAAATAATACAAAATTTTTATGCAACGTATCACAATTATAAGTAGGATTAACGTTAAAATTTCACAAATTCCACTGCCGATTCATTGTGCAGTCTGAATCGTAATCGAAATCCAAACTCGTTTTGATTCGGAACTCGAATCGGAATCGGAATTCCGATTGTATCCTGACACCAGCGCCTTTGTACGAGGGGATGTATTCTTTGTAATAACAGCTGCTCCTAGACAGCCTTATACCGAAAACTTGCTGATATATCTTAGCCGAGTCGCGTGATGTTTGACGAACCGCAATAAACTACAGATTTTCGATGCTACTTTGCACTTTTTTACACATACTCCGACTCCCAGGTGTGTCGATGCTTTTATGTGTGGAACTGTCGTAGACACGTGTTTCGATCAGTGTTTGAATCACAAATTCTTTGTGGTGTTTCCAGAATACAATGTTCGCGAAAGTTTCAGGGTGGCACCGAATCCACGATTTGACCGAATTCGAATCCAGTGCTAATTTGCCGAAACCGAATCCGAATTCGAATCCTGCATGTTACAAATTTCAGATAAATCTATAATTTGTTTCAGAATATCAGCGCAATGCCAGTCGTATAACTTTTAATACGTTTATATATTCCGTCCCGACGTCAGTTCTGAGATTTCTCACCTGAAGTAAAAAATATTGATTTTTATAGCAAGGTATTTAAAAATTTTATTGTTTAAAAACGAAAAAACATTTTGCCGAACTTTGTTGGATTCGGCTTTTGGATTCGGCTTTTCCACAACCGAATCCGAATCCGAACCTCAAATTTTTGCCGAATCCGAATCCGAACCTTTGTTGCCACCCTGGAAAGTTTATTTTTGGCTTGACATCCACACTCGCTTCTCCCTCCGCGGCTGTCAATGCACCAACCCCAAAACTAGAATCGTCCCGGGGTCCGAGTTTATACCAGAAACGCTAGATTTTTATTTAGTTTTTCAAGACACATCGAGTAATTTTAAGACTGTTGTATGTCATATTTGGCATCGGTTAGGCGATGGTAAATGAAGCGCAGGGCCCAGCCTATGTACCGGAAATGGGGCCAGGAACTGGTCCAACTGTACGCCAAACTATTCGTGGCACAACTATGGTAGTTGTGGTGGGGAGTGCGAAGGCGTTGCTTCCCCTTACCGTCGCGTTAGCCCCCCCCCCCCGCTGGCCGAAACATTTTTCGAGAACATTTTAAAACAATTCTGTGTTAAAAAATTTTGCCTAGACCCTCTATAAATCTACATGCTTTCTCTACTGCACAGAAATGCGTGATTGCGGACGTGTAAACGCCTTGGGGCCGTGCTTGTTGTAGAACCGCTTTGAACTCTTGATATTGGTGACTAAGCAGGAAGCGGAACTAAGTGTTGTCGTGGTAGTTGTGGTGAGCTATGCGTGTGCGTGCTGTTAGCTGGCAGTAGTGCTTCAGTTTACACAGTTGGACCTTCTTGTATTCATTACGCATTAAAGTTAAAGACTCGTGTGCTGCGTAGAAACTTTTTATTTTTGGCAAATCGTAGTATGATCGGTTGTTATTATTATACTCGAGGCTTTTGGTGAAATTTGTCCCAAGGGTAGGTTTTTTATACAAAAGATGTTCGCGGCATATGTAGTTAATGTACCCACTTAGCCATGTGCAGCTGCAATTTAAAAATACCAGAACCAGAATCGGAACCCAAAAGTAAAAATAATGTTAATTTCCATTGTCTGGTTCCGACTGAAAATTTGATGTTTTTCATTTTTCGGCAGAAATTCTGGTGTTTTTATTATGCGCGTGTGTTCTGACGAAAGTAATGGTTTAAATACCTGTTAATAACTAATTACTACGCTTTAAATATTGATGCAATTAAATTATTAATAGGTTAAAGTACAAAATGGACGGATTGATTGGTGTATAGATTCTTCGCTCGTTTTAGCTTAGCCTGCGTAGTTGCTATTTAGATACAGTTGTTGAATAACGTATATGTTTCGTTACGTACAAATCTGACACAATTCGTCGACCGACAACTTGTTTCGCTCAAGAGTGTTTATTTTAAAGCCAATGAATAAACATACGCATAATCGTAAGTGTAATCAATCATAAGCCTAGGTGTAAGCATAATTATGGGCGACCAATTGTCGAGTCAATGAAATATCGGATTATAAGTTGTCGGGCGACGAATTGTCGTGACCCCATTTCGTAAAACTTTGGCATATTACAATTTCTTGATTAAATGCTTATCGTTCATTTGCACATATATAAATACCACGAACAGTGGCGGATCCAGGATCTCAAAATGGGGGGGGGGGGCAAAATTTCACAAGCAATAAACTTACTTTTGACTAACACACAAACCACGTTCTATTGTCACAAAATTGCTATATAATTTTTGTCGAGATGCTGTTGGGGGGGCCACGGCCGGGGTGGCCCTCCCCATGGATCCGCCATTGACCACGAACGAATTTCCGAGTTTTCCAGTACGTCAAAAATTAGTTGAAAACCAAAAATACGGCAAAAAGTATTGTACTGGAGAGTACTACTACAAAATTCACTGTTGTTTGCTCAGATTGTTTTGCTTATAAACTCTTTACTCTTGTAGCCTTTTAGTGTGCGTAGTCGCTATTTTTAGATACAGTGATTAAAATTAAAACTCGTCGCAACGTGTAAATTGAGAATATTCTACGTTTCAGACATATGTTATTAGGCTTCACGACAATTCTTCGCCCGACGACACCTTGTAATACGAAATTTCATCAACTACAATTCGTAGCTAACCATTTTGCTCAGTCTAAGGGGCGGGCTTACGATTACACTTAGGTGTTGTTTATGCGTATGTTGTTTATTTCATTGGCTGTAAAATGACGGCACTCTTGGACGATATATAAGTTGTTGGGCGACGAATTGGCGTAGATTCACGTTGTTGTTGTTGTTGTTGTTGTTGTTGTTGTTGTTGTTGTTGTTGTTATCTTTACGCTTCACATGGCCGTCAAATTAGTTTTGCGCGCACAAAAATTGACTGGTGAATCAAAACGTTCTGAGCTGTCTTTAGTTAGGGAGCTCATGAGAAGCTCGAAAGAATATGCAAAAATTTTCAAAATCCGACCGACCTTTTTTGTGCAAACGCTTGCCCGGGCGTTCATGAATACCGAAAAAGACGCCCAAAAAGATATGTCGTGTGCTTTCACTTTTTGGCTGGTTTCTGGATTGCGTTTACGCGTCTGCGTTATTGTAGGAAAATACTGCAGTTGCTAAGTAGGGTGTGTGTATAGCGTGATTCATATTTATATATATTTCAATGTTTTTAACACATTTAAAAACCAACGTTACACAAAGTAGTATTCGATAAAACTGTTTGAATAAGCTGTTGTTCATCAAATCATCTCGTAGCTGCTTTATACCGGAACCCGTTTTGGCTTATATAAGGAGTATTTTCCAACCGCTTGCGGTATGGTTGTTGTTTTTCGGTATTCTGAACTCTATCGCTTTTTCAATCTTTGTTTCAAAGATATATTGACGCTTAAGCTTTACACCTAACGATACGTAGTAGTAGTAGTAGTAGTAGTATTAAGTGCAATTGCAGAGATTGATTGACGTACGGATGTTGACGTTACCGCTAGTGTAACATAGCATCAGTTAAATTTTTTACCGGTATTTAAATTTAAAATCTTCAATGCGAGGCTAAATTGAAAATTAAAATATACAAAATATATACTAAAGATACACCATAATATCGTATTGTGTTGATTTTCGTGCCCAGTGGGTGAAAAAAGTTCTTGTGATCCGGCCAATCGTTTAGTTTTAAATGTATAGTAGTAGGCTGTAATATATTGGTATATATTAAGCACTTCTGTTGGCTTGTAGTTCATTTTTGCAATGTTTGTCGTTTTGTCGTGTTAAGTTGCTCTCAAGACGAGTTATAAATTAATTTATTAATTATTTTTGTGTTGTTTTTTTTTCAGCTGCTGATAATCCTGATGTGTCGCAGAAGCTGCTCGCCACTCCCAATGTTACAGTTGAAGGAGGAAGTAAGTTGGATTGTTGAGTCTCCTATTATATTTTCTTAATACTAGGGATGCGCCGATTAATCGGTATCGGCAACGGCATCGGCATCGGTTCGGCATCACCAAAATTTCAAAATAAGAATCGGCATCGGCAAAAATTTTCGTATCAGCAGATCCCTAATTAATAACTAATATTCATGTGTTTGTTTTTCAAAAAAATTTTTTAAAAACATGTCTTTGTATAAACAACGCAAGTATTTCTGCTGATCGCGTGCTGTTCGGTTTGTTTCTGGTATTTAAGGAAACAGCTAAATGTTTTGACAGTTTCAAAAAATAGAAATTTAAGTTTTTTATAATTAATATGATTAAAGATAGTGTAGTATTTCTTACTATATATGTGTGTATGGTGATGGCCAGTTTATAGATTAAAAAATAGTTTGGCTTTTGTTAAATTTTATAATTAGTTGAAGTTGACTGAGAAGGAAAGCATCTAAACTACAGTGCTTGTTGATTGTAACTATATGCTATCGGTCGCGATTTATTGCTGCAGAGTCTGCGAACTCAGCTGGTGGCGCTGCGTTAACAACAACCGGAGCAACTGCAACAGCTACCGCTGTGACTGACGGCACTGACGGTACAAATTTGATCGATGCGACTGAAAACGCCGCAGCCGCCACAGACGAAAAAGCTGCAGCAGCAAAGAAGGCAGAGTCGGGCGGTGGCGGTGGAGCGAAGAAAGAACGATCGGTGCTTCAGTCAAAATTGACAAAATTAGCGATACAGATTGGTTACGCTGGTGAGCAGCCATCTTATTGGCTAATTTTTTGAAAACTTACTTGAATATTTGCCGACCAAAAGTGCATACTTGCTTAAGTCGGTGACACATGTGAATATGCTTGACTTTTTGACAAGTGCCAGGTCAGGTACGGCCAATGACTTGAGTATTTTGGTAGGTAGTCTTGAGCATTTAGCTGGTGTAACTTGGTACCTTTGTAGAATAAAATAACTGGTTAATTATTTTCTCGAAAAATCATTTTACAAAGTAAATCTTATTAGGGTAGCAGAAAGCTAGCTATATATGCACTTCGGAGTTTTCGGATACCATAAAGGGCGCTTGGAATCAGTGAACCGTGAGATTAGGAGGTTTTTGTTGCAAAAATGTCTACTAGTTGGCGGCTTCAGCAAATGTAAACTTGAAATTCACTTGAAAAAGTTTCGTACCATACATTGAATTGCGCAGGTAAACAATTTGCATTTTGACGTTATATACGGTGCTTGATTCGATATCGGAACAATGTATCTGAATCGGGAATCATTAGCGCTCGATTTGAAAGGAAAACATTGGAGGATTTACACTAAAACATAGTTCCACTGATAATACTGTCAGCCCGGCAGTCATGAATTTTTAGTAGAAGGAGCAGAATATACCTAGAGGGACCGGGTTAAGTGTTTGTGGCGCTTTTTTTCGTCAGCCACTCTTAATTGCGGTCCTAATTACAATGCTTGGTGTACCTTTTTTCGTTCCCGAGGCGCGGGTTTTGTGACTGGTAACCATTCAGTTCGCCGTTATACAGAACGGTAGATTGATAAGCTGTAACCATGGATTTTAGGCTCTGGCATCGCCGCCATAACAGTTGTTATACTAATTGTTCGCTTTTGCATCGAAACGTTTGCAATCAAAGGCGAACCGTGGAGCGCGTACTACATTCAATTTTTTGTCAAATTTATCATTATTGGAGTCACTGTGCTTGTTGTCGCAGTCCCGGAAGGACTTCCTCTGGCTGTTACGTTATCCCTCGCGTACTCTGTGAAGGTAAATGGTTTATTTATTACTTTACATCTGTGAGTGATGCTTGTGTGTTATGTATGCACCAGCCACAATTAAGAATGTGGCAGTGTGGAAAGTGAGCACTACGTTTTTCACCCAAATTTATTTGCTTAATGGAATTCAAAAAATTCAAGATGAAATAAGTATGTTTTTTCTCCACACTGCCACGATCTTTATTGTCAGCGATGCATCATTAGTAAATGTGTTTTTAATAAGGGACTTGTTTTGTTAATGCTTGAGCGTGATAAAAATCGCATAGTATGTCTATGTATGGACTCGAACGGGAGGATTTAATATGTTACGACTGGAAGCTTCGGTTGTTGAAAATCTGTGTAGGCAGGGGTCGTTTAGTTTAAAGTAATGTTCTGAAATTCTGTACAATCGTGTGTGTTTCTTACAGAAAATGATGAAAGACAACAATTTAGTGCGTCATCTGGATGCATGTGAAACAATGGGAAACGCAACCGCAATTTGTTCAGACAAAACTGGAACTCTGACGACCAACCGAATGACCGCAGTGTCCAGTTATATAGCCGGTAATACGGAACGTTTCGGTGTAACCTGTGCAGCGTATTTTTGTAGTCTGTGTTGTGCTGAATGTGTATACGTTCAGAGACGTAACCGTCCAATATTCAGGAGCAAGTGTTCCTAGACAATTTCAAGGAAACAGTAAAATTATTACGCTTCTCGGAAATTATGGTCATGTAGAGACCATTACTGTTGTGAATGTACACCTTATTATTGTGGGTAATACAATTAAGTAATGTATGCTCGCACACTTCTACTAACTAATGGCGGCACTAAGGATGACGCTACATGTCGTGCGGCCGCATGCGTCACTATTCGTCAATGTGAGGCATTTTATCTGATGCCGTACGGCACTTTATTTTAATTCATGTGCGACGTCGTTCGGTGATTAAAGGAACGCACGGCGCGCACCGGATGATATTAGAACTGTCAAAGAGTGTAACGTCATTCTAAGTACCAGTTTGAAGATATCCGTCTCAAATTTCCTAAATTAGAAGCCAAAAGTTTAGACATGAACAAAGATGTAATGGGCTAAGTGTATATTTTTGTTGATGCTATTTTGAATTTGCAGGCAATCGCAACATGAGCACTCCACAATGGAACGATTTGCCAGAACCGACACGAGATTTGCTCATCAATTGTATATCCTTAAACAGCAGCTATGCATCAATGGTTTTGGTTAGTTTTCGTTCCGTGTTGGATTGTTCTATCGATATCGATAAAATATGTGTATCGGATATCGGTATTGTTTTCGTATCAGGATCGGTATATCGGTGTTGTAGTGTATCTGTTTAGCACTATTTTTCATATCCATTTTAGCTAATTGCAATCGGTTGATTTTTGATTTTTCATAGCAATTTTGTGCAGCATTCTATTAACATCAACAGTTCGACATTTTTGCATTGTTTAATTTCTTAGTGCGCATTGTGTTTAAAAGCTGTAAAATAAACGCTACAAATTAACATCGTACTGAAATTTCTTGATTAATGAAATTCTTGGAGATTAATATTTGAGCTAAAACCATATATGATCCTAGATGTTACCAACAGGGTGCGACCGGATATTCGGTTTTCGTTTAATATCCAGCAAAAACTTATATCCGTTTCCAGTATCAGGTATAAACCTACCGGATACAAAATATTTGCGGTTGTGGAGCGGAATATCAAAGAACTGCTTTTTACAAGTAAGCTTCTTTAACATCGTGCTTGGATTACATTCTGGTCAAGTCAAGAAGTTCAAGTTTTGATACGTTTTCAGCGTGGGTTTAATACATGTGTGCATTAAATAATGTCAGTTTATCAGCAGCAACAATATTCTGTATCCGGTCCTGTTCCGGTAAAAAAATTCAATTATTCGATTGCACCCAGGTTACCAGTAAAGATACGTTACGCAACATTTCGGATAGGAGTATCTGTTAAAAATTAGCTAACTGGATAATTCAATTATTAACGTTTTGACAAGTTTGTCATTTCAGCCTCCTGAGCACGAAGGTGAACAACCACGGCAGTTGGGCAACAAAACCGAGTGTGGGTTGCTCGGATTTGTGCTTGCATTGGGCAAAAGCTACGATGCAATTCGACAAGAAACTCCCGAAGAGGCCTTAGTTAAAGTACGTAAAACGCTATTTTATAGGAAAGTTTGTCAGGAGGTTAACTAGGATTTCAGTTCTAAAGGTGTTATATTCTGATATGGAAGAAAATATTTTGTTTCAGTCTTCTAGTATCTAAAACATTATTATGAAGCCTATTATAAGGGTTTTTCTAGTGTATCCAGAAATATTGAGAGGGGATATATTCCCTCTATCTCTCACGTTCTATTTGCAGCAGAAGTTGTTTGTGTATCTTTGGCTATTGGCGAAGTAACAACATGTTTTGATTTTTGGGGGATCGCACCAAAACAAATTGTTGACAGATTAGGTTAGGTTGAGAAATGAGAGCTTATCCCAATAATTAGGCTGTGCTGCGGCCACTTATCGGGCCCACTACACCCTCCCTATTTTCTCTATTAAATTTTTATAAATTATGATAGAGATTATGTTTAACACTTATGCACCATTGCGTGACTTTACTTTTCAGGTATATACGTTCAATTCTGTACGTAAATCGATGTCAACGGTGGTGAAGAAAAAAGACGCACAAGGTGGCTTCCGCGTGTTCTCAAAGGGTGCTTCCGAAATTATTTTGAAAAAGTAAGCGACGGTTATAAGCAGTGTAACGGGTACTTTCAAAACCTTTTTGAAAACTAGGTAACGATTATTTAACAGTGTAGTATTGATCCTGGTTCGAGTTTGGTTTCAAAACGTACAGCTGTTGTTTTTGATGTATGGATTTTGAATTCCAGGTGTAATTGGGTATTGGGCGAAAACGGCAAAGTACAGAAATTCACAACGGCCGATATGAATCGCTTGGTGAAAACTGTGATCGAACCAATGGCTGGTGAAGGACTTCGGACCATTGGTCTGGCTTACAGGTAAGGAGCATGGTACGTGTTTAGATTCCCAATTGCAAAAAGTTTGTTCGATACATTTTTGGAGTAGTGTGTAGTGGGCAGCGCTTGCCTTCCACTCAGGGGGAGGGGGATGTGGGTGGATGGTAACTATCCTGATTGGAAACTAAAAAGGTATCTATTACGACCACGCTACTCTATAAATGTAAGGGGGAATTTATTCCATTTTTTAATTATCACTATTATGCGCTATGAATTGATTATAAACTCTTTGTTCTGTTTCTCTTAAAGTGAAGTTCAGAAACTGTCTACTATAATGATCTATTGTATACCTTTTGTTGGTGTGTTTCAGAGACTTTGTGCCTGACAAGCCTGAAGAGAATCAGAAAAAGTTTTCTGGTGACGTCGACTGGGATAATGAAGACGAAATAATTAAGGATTTAACAGCGATTGCAATTATTGGTATCCAAGATCCGGTTCGAGAAGAAGTGAGCAATAAGTTGAGGATTAGCTTGAATGCAGACCGCAAGTGTTTAAGAAACAAATTTGCTTACTCGTTTTGTGTAATACCGTTGTTTTTGACAGCGGATAACCATTGCATTTCTTAAATTTCTTCAATGGTACCTAAATATAGTGGCTGCTGGTTAAAAGAAATTTTTCAGGTTGATCCGGTTCCGACTTCGGTATTCTACATTGCCGTCTTAACCAAATTCCGGTGACTTTTGTTCGATGTGACAGAAATAAGTATATCAAAAAACCTAGTTGATACTAACTAACAGTGATTAAGTTTTACCTTTTGTCCAGATAATACGCAATTAAGTATCCCGTTCACGCTCCGTCAGCTGTCAAAGTCGATATTGATGTATCAAGCTACGGTATATTTTGATATCCGCTTGCATCTTAGTAAGTATTTATCGAGGTTTTCCTTAGGTGCCCGAAGCGATTAAGAAATGTCAGCGCGCTGGTATAACTGTGAGGATGGTTACTGGCGACAATGTGAACACTGCTCGATCAATTGCAATGAAGTGCGGTATTGTTAGCCCGAACGAAGACTTTTTAATTTTGGAAGGCCGTGATTTTAATCAAAGGTAACTGACATAGTTTGATTTGAATTCTTGTTCCTGCGCCGAGTTCTTGTAAAAGTCGATTCTGTCCGTGTTCGTACTTATGGCGAAATACAATTTTTGTTTGAATACTGGGAAATTATAATATTGGTTATGTAATGTGATTAAAAGCAGAAATCGGTTATGTATTTACGAAGTTTTTCTAATATCCTATACCTAAAATCTAAAAAAATTTGTATAATGAGCAAGTTTTTCGTAATTAGAGACTGTTATGGATTGCCTAGAAAAAACATTGAACAATGCCGAACGCTAATTAATGATAAATCGGTTTTAACTGGACACTATAATTTATATAAGGTCGAAGATGAATTTTGCGAGCTTTGTATGTTATTGGGTGCAAATTTTTAAAATATTGCATGTTTAATTAGATTTTATGTTTGCAACAAGTATTTTGTTTTATTCAAAACATATGTAGCATATAAACGATATAATTTCACAGGGTGACCGACAGTAACGGCGAAGTACAACAAGAGTTGATTGACAAGATTTGGCCTAAACTCAGGGTTCTCGCGCGCGCTCAGCCAACGGACAAATACGTGTTAGTCAAAGGCATTATTGACTCGAAAGTTAGCGAAAATCGTGAGGTAAGAAGTTAGTAGGGACGTTTTTGTTAACTACCATTGCATGACTAAATTTCAGACTTGGGTGTGAAAATTCAACGTTGCGAAATAGCAGCATGTCTCGGAAAATAACCGCAAATATTCATATGCAACCCATTAGTAAAAATTGAATCATATTTTGTTAGGTTTATATATCGCCAGCACCAGTGAAATATATTTTTCTCATCTTGTTGTAGTATAATGCCTGTGATTAGTTACTATCGCTGGGTTTATGGCGGTTTGTTGGAAATTAATAGGTCTGTTAGCTTTCACACCAGGGAAAGACGTGGTTCAAAATACGTATGCTTTACCGCATGAGAATATGGCTGCGTGTTTTAATACAAAATATTTTGTATCTATTATGTAGGTTGTTGCGGTGACTGGTGACGGCACAAACGATGGTCCTGCGTTGAAAAAAGCTGACGTTGGTTTTGCAATGGTATGTCTTACTTTCTTCGGAGTTTTTCGCCAATAGCACCAATGTGGAATTTGTTAACCGATGTTGAACTTTTTCACTGGCTATTTCAGGTTAATGTTGTGCGTTTTAAGTATTTATTTTTGATGTATGCAGGATGAGATTGAATCTGCTAAACACAGCGATTGACAGGATATTAATTTTACCGGATACTAGTACCGGAGCCGGTTAATAAATTTTTGCAGGAACCGGAACTGGATATTAACCGGTTATAGCATCTAAATTTGTGCAATTTGTATCTTACAGAAGTATTTGTTTACTAATTAAAATAAATTTCTAGCTTGAATTTATGGTTTTACTTCTGTGTAAAAACTTAAGCGTCTTGATTAGCCGGGAAATGCAGTCGCAGTAAAATATCTAGTATTTCAAATTCTTAAAAGTAGTTTTATACTATAAGGAATTGCAAACACAAAATATCTGGTGTCCGAGGGGGGGTTTGTACCGGACGCCGGAACCAGATACGGATGTCGTTTTCCTGCCAGTTGTTAAACCAGGCCGGATATCTGGGCGATCGCTGACTAAACATTACATTGAAGTTTCATGTTTTGCGTTTCAGGGCATCGCTGGTACCGACGTTGCTAAAGAAGCATCCGATATCATTTTAACAGACGACAATTTTACATCGATCGTTAAAGCGGTGATGTGGGGCCGTAATGTGTACGACTCGATTGCAAAATTCCTTCAGTTTCAACTTACTGTTAACGTCGTGGCCGTCATTGTTGCATTTATCGGAGCGTGCGCCATTCAAGATTCGCCTTTGAAAGGTATATACAGACAATACGAAAAAGATTCTAGTTTTACTAATATAATAAATTATGTAACGGAAAATATACTTTTGTGCCTATTGAACCAAAGGGATAACGTCCTGTTTCGAAAAAAAATTAAATGGAAGGCAGAAAACAGTAAGTGTTCAAAATGTTCTCAGCAATATAGCATTGGGTATCGTTGTATATCGTAAACAAAAAGTAATCTACTTGGGATTGTGCAATATTTCTCTTTTTAATATAATGTCAATTACACATCAATCTTACATCACCCCAACAGCCAGTGGCTCTGAATACAGTGATTAAAGTATAACCTTTCATTGTTGTTAAAGTAAAAACGTGTTAGCTTGTTTTTTAAGCCGTGCAAATGTTGTGGGTCAATTTAATCATGGACACACTGGCATCACTTGCGTTGGCAACTGAAATGCCAACCGAAGAACTGTTGTTGCGTAAACCATATGGACGAACGAAACCGCTAATTAGTCGAACTATGATGAAAAATATCATCGGTCACTCTATATTTCAGCTGATTGTGATATTTGTACTTATTTTTGCAGGTACACATCTGTTTTGTATAAATTTTGTTTGTTTCGATACTCTTTTGAATTAGTTCATAAACGCTGAGTTGGTTCAGTTTTTTGTGAGTTCAATTTCAAACATGTTTGAATGTATTTAAAACTTTATTTATATCCAGATGTCATTTGTTAAAGTTTGTAATGTGGTTTTTAAATATCTGGGAAATATTTGATTTAATTTCGAAATGTTTATTTGAGTTTGAAAAATGCAGCACCATGTCTGTAGTTTACTTTGCAATGGGTTCTTTTAGGTGAAATAAGTGGCTTTCAGTTTCACTTAGTTTTAGACTAATGCGCTGTATTGAGAATACTAACTTAAACTCGCATTTGCGCAGGGTTTCGTGCAAAAAACGTGCTATCCGGTTCCGATATCTGGTAAATTAATAACCGATCGAAACGAGGATCTAATGTTCATCACTAGTGAAAACAGCTTGATTTAATTTCTGTAAATGAGAGGATGCCCTAAATTACCATTGAAAATCCTTAAATTTATTTTCTGTAGATGAGAAGATGCCCTAAATTACCATTGAAAATCCTTAAATTTATTATCTGTAGATGAGAGGATGCCCTAAATTACCATTGAAATCCTTAAATTATTTTCTGAAGATGAAAGGATGCCCTAAATTACCATTGAAAATCCTTAAATTTATTTTCTGTATATGAGAAGGTGCCCTAAGTTACCATTGAAAATCCTTAAATTTATTTTCTGTAAATGAGAGGGTGCCTTAAGTTACCATTGAAAATCCTTAAATTTATTTTCTGTGAATGAGAGGGTGCCCCAAATTACCATTGAAAGTCCTTAAATTTAACTGGGTCGAGCCACAGACACCATGTGTTAACGCCTAGTTGTCTATCAGGAATCGGATTGATCACCGGTCCCTGGTACGAAAACAAACAGGGCACATCAATATAATGCTTGCATAGATGATTGATGAGATTCATTGCATTGATCGATTGTAGGTGATAAGTTATTCGACATTGATTCTGGACGCGGTGCACAACTGCACGCACCGCCATCGGCACACTTTACAATAATTTTCAATACGTTCGTTATGATGACACTGTTCAACGAAATTAACGCACGCAAAATTCATGGACAACGCAACGTATTCCGTGGACTTTTCACAAATCCAATTTTCGTTAGCATCTGGATTGGAACGTTTATATCACAGGTAAGTGAGCTATTGTACACTTCACCCACAGGCTAAGGGTTGCGCTATAGTGTTATGATGCGCGGCGCCGCCGTCCGCCGCCGCACGACACCATGCTACACCGATCGCTGCCGCATGTTGCCGGTCGGCGCCATCCTCTGTCACAACGCCGTGCGTAGAACAAGATCAAGTTGCGTCGCATGGTGTCGTGTATCAAAATAAAAGTAAATTTTATTTGTGCCGTACATGTGTCCGGCGCCGCGCGGCACCGAGTGTTGTATATAAATTTTTTGCATGACGTGCGCGAGTTTAGCTGTACCCTTAGGCTTAAGGCCAGGTTTAGACTCAGTTTAATGAGAACGTTTACGTATGGCTAAGAGCTTAAGTGTAATCTTTCTATAACATTAAATCTGGACAAATGTGTACGGGATTCGGTAGGTGTGACAACTAACGGTTTATCATGTTATTTGTGATATTTTGGTTTAATTTTTTTAATTTGACACAACTTTTCCCCGTTTTACACTAGACGCTGACTAAGTTTTTTTGTTTTTTTATTTCTTTGCAGAGCGGAGGTAATTTTGTGGTAGAAAAATATTAATCTATGTTTTGGTAAGATGATGAAATGGAGTTACCGTACAAGATAAACACCATCTCAATAGTCGGAAAGAATTTGAACACTATAGGCGGGGTGCTCGCACTGCTTGATTCTTCTTGCATCTGTATTGTAGTCAATGACAAAAAATTAATAGTAATTTGTTTCGTTGTTTTTTTGTTGCAGATAATAATTGTTGAATTTGGAGGTCGCGCTTTTTCTACATCAGGTCTCACAGTTGATCAGTGGTTATGGTGTATATTCCTTGGACTCGCAGTACTACTATGGGGACAAGTAAGTATGTGGTAGATGGGTAGATGGAAGTGTAAGAATATCGAAACGTCAGGTAAAAATAACAGCCACTACGATAATGTTTTTAGAAAATTAGCTTTTAAATAATTATTATTACTTATGGACAACATACTTGTTTTTACTTCTGAATAAAATATTAATATTGCAAATAATTACAAGTACAACAATTCGTCGCATTATGTTTTATAAGAACCGCTGTTGCAGCGATATTATGGTTAATTGGTGTTACTGCTGAATAATAATAATAATAATCATAATGTTTTACAGTTAATTACAACAATTCCGTCAAAGAAACTGCCGAAAGAAATTGCAGTCGGCTCGCAACCGGTCGAAGAACCGCTGATCGCCGGTGGGGATGAAGCCGAATACGGAGACGACGCGGCGTTGCATTCTGGTAAACGCTCCGGTCAAATCCTGTGGATCAGAGGCCTTACCCGTCTACAAACACAGGTATGTACACTTTACTGCGCCGCATTATATACAAGGAATCAATTATTTGCTCCAGAAATTGGGCGAAATTATTGTGAGGTCTCGTAGGGATTATCGTTTCAGGAAGTCTACTCATGGTGCAGCTGCCCAGCTGGTGACTACGTGGTTATGAAAATGTCGTAATTTCTTGATACTTTGTTTCGTTGTGTTGTTATCCGTTTGGACGCGTTCGCCAAGGGTATTTATATAACGGTGAACTACAACGCGCAATTTACAAGCTACTGGCTAGCTTATTAATATTAAACGTTTGGTAGTTGTTCTCATTTCGTCGTTAGCAGAGTTGTCAAAAATACAGGTGATACATGTTCACAGTGATTCCAAGTTTGAGTTGTAAATGTTGTATAATGTACTATATTGTGAAAAGTTTTTTTGATAAAAGCCAGTAATTTGTGGTCGCGAACGACCAGTAATTAAATTTAACGTTCGTTGTTTTTGAGCCAATGCTTACAAATTACGCTAAGAACATTGCTCTTTTGAAATTGCAAGCATCTGCTATATTGCTTCACTGTTATGCTGAGGTGTAATGTTCGCCGAAGGTTCATCGCTTCGCACGTTTACTACGAGATTTGACTGCAGTTCAGCTTAAAAGAAAACCGGTATTTCGCAATAGAATCAGAGTAACGATGATTGCACAGTTTAAACAATCCATCAAGTGTGACGTTGAAACAAAAAGACGTTCGGCGATCGAGATAAAAACGTTGTGTACAGCACTGTGGTTTAGTGGTGTTTTTGGGTTTGATGTGTATTGTTTGTCTGTCGTTTAATGGACAAGCTAACACGATGTTAAATACTAATTTAAAACTTGTCATTAATTGATGGCGGATCCAGGATTTTCCGGCGAAGCGGATACTTTTTGTGTTCCGAAATTTTACAGTTTTAAAGCGTGTTTTTAGCAATTTTCCGGTATTTTAACATAGACCATTTTGATCAAAGGTACAAAGTTTTTTGATATTCGTGTTATTTATAGCCTCGCCACATTTTTCAATTATTTGGCGACAAATTCGCCACCGGCCTTACAGTTATGATAATTTTACGACGTAAATGGTTTGCTTGGGTCCTTGGAGCTTACAATGTGTTTTCTAGCCAAAATCGTGAACTTCACGATCAACCATTTTACTGTCGTAAAATTTTCAAAGTTGCAAGACTAGTGAGAGGATACATCGCCGCATACTCGATCACCTGCATCCGCCACTGCGCCTACGACTAAATTTGAAGTCATCGTCTCTCAGTGCAACACAATGTATCTTTTTAACAAATTTGCAGCTCCGAGTATTTCAGTCCGCGATACTTAAATACCGCGGTTCGCGGACGTCAGTGAGTCAACGATTATGTTGTTTTTGTTGACCATTCTTACAATCACTTTTTGTAGCAATAAACGACTCTCACTTTAAGTAATATTTCTCATGCACACGCAAACACCCACCCACTCACCCCCTTCCCTCTTTACCTGCTCAGATCACTTTACACAACTCAGATTTGTGTTCTGTTCACGTCGTCGGTATACCTGCCAACCTAGCTATTTATTGATTTTGGTTTTTAAGACATAGTAAGTTATTGATTGTATATTTTTAAGTGACGGTAACCTGTATTATCCGGTTTTATTGTAGCCAGTTTTAAAATCCTTTTCTGTGGACGTGATATCTTGTGCTTGAATATTATAGATCACTATAAAGTTGTTCACAATTCTTAGCCAGTTCTCCAACCTTTTTGTGTTTTGTCCAGTATCGCGACAATTCGTTGCCCGGCCGACAACTCGTCGATGACAACATTACAGTTCGAAATCGCGTCGACTCCATATTTTGTGGCACATCGTTATGCGAAAGGTTTTGAACAGTGTTGGGCGACAAGTTGTCGAGCGACGAACTGTCGTAGATTCGTTTTGTGAAATGTTTAGTCGGGATGTCATGTCGGTTGTAATTTTTGTGTTGATGTGATTGCTTTTTTTGCTTCTCGTTTGCACCCTGTGTTTGAAGCCTGGTTTGCACACTGCAGTTTGTGTCTCTCGTTACGTCGGATATGCGTACAAATTGATGAATTTGCACATGAGCGAATGCGATGCAATTACGCACCGTTGTTGTCGCTTTTTCTGTCGAAGCCGCTGCACGTGTGTTTGGCAGGCTTTTGGATCACCGATGTGAATAGTGAATATTGAGTAGAGTTGTTTACGTTTCTGTCCGTCCCATAACAGCACGTAATATGTTGATTTGCCCATCACATCCATCGCATGACTGTTTAAAATGTGGATTTTAGGAGGTGCTTTGGGTTTGTTCATTTTGTGGCAACGCGTAAATAGGGTCAAACGAATGGAGAGACTAACACCACCCTATCCTCCAAAGGAAGGCTCGCATCCTTGGGAGTCCTCACTACGATTGAGTCAACGAATGCTTAGGCAAACTCGTAAACGATAGACACAATCCTGGTTATTTGAAAACCTTAATGCAGTACGCAAACTGTTGCGACTAAAGTAGGCTTTGGATGATTTTATATCGTAGACGGATTGGAACCGGTCCGAGCAAAGGCCTGGTCCCACATTTTAGGCCCGCGGAGCTAAGCGGAGTGCCAGCCGAAATAAATCGCAGCAGCTCCCTATGCCAGAGCCTAAGCCTTAATATAGTGTTTAATACTGTTATTGGCCGTGTAAATAGCTTGTTCGCACATTGTTAACATTGGGACGTTTTCAAATCAAGTTTGATTCTCTTTGCTTTTGGTGGGATGTATGGGTTGGCCTAACTTCTGCAATTGGCTCGAAGACAGATTTCAGAGTAATGGTGACATCAAAAAACCATTAAACGTTATCTTCAGTTTCCATCAAAAACCGCCCTAATGTATAATTAACCTGTCTCATTGCGTCCACCAGCGGCGGATCCAGAAATTTCTGATGGGGGGATGGGGTGGCAAATGTTATGAAACGCAAAAATTGTAAGATTGAGAAACCTTATCATTTACACCCAAAATTTTGTGATGAGGAACAGACACGCGCAAAACGTGGACATTGGGTTTAAGTTTGTTGTCCTGCTATTCGGCGAGACGTTTTGCATGGGAGCGTCTATAATTTTTTGTTTGTATTTTCTCACGACAGATTGACATTTATGGCAAGTGTTTGATTTGCAAGCACAATACCGTTTTTGTTTTATGTTTCGTTTTGTGCTCGAAAAAAATATGAAATTTGCTTGCATGCCGGGCCCCGGGCAAGGGTGATGGGCCCGGGCCCGAAAAAACCGGACCGGTTCCAAGTCCAACGCTGACATGAGAAGTGTCTCGATTACCAATAGGGGTGAGATAGTTCGCGAGGCGTAGTCTCGATTTTGCATCAGACCACAAAATGCAAAAAAATTTTACTGTTTTTATCGCTAACACAATCATTGGTTGCTTCGTCGTACTCGTTTCAGTTAAATTTGTCCGTTTATACACGCACGTTGCGTGATAATTCCTTCCGTTCGTTTTTATATTGTGGTTTGTACCTTTTAGTAATGATATACTTTTGGTCCATGGAGGGTTTGTCAAGTAACCATTGGGCATGTATTTATTGTTATGGACAGTGCTAACGACCAATTGTACAAAACCTCTTGCATTGAAATACGAAATTTTCTTCCATAGAAAATGCTCAAAAGCTGACAGGATTTTAAATTCTTTGGCTTTAAAAGTTTCAGTGGCCGGAATTCCTGCATAAATTCAATTCCTGTTCCTGCATTCAAAGATGTAGGAACCGGAATATTTACGGTTTCGTGGCAAATTGTTCATAATCATTTGAATATTGGAAACTTTGTCTTTAAAAAATTTTATTTCGAAACGAATGTTTTTGCAATTAAACCAATTTTATTGATAAACAGTTTATGATGTGTTTTTGTAAAACTTGGTGATGAAATAGCGGAAAATTTCTTTTAAACCATTTTTTGACAAGTTCTCTAATAAGTCCAATTGTTATTCTCGGTGATAAAAATTATTCCAAATTCCGCTTCCTGCAATATATATCCACTGTTGTACTTTAAACTAAAAAGCGAAAGTTAAATTGGAATTGAAAGAAGTTGAAGCAGAAACAACACGTCTACAAATAGAAATTGCAAGAAGAATCGGAAAACCAGGACCAGGTTGTGGAATATTGACGTCTTAAACTGTTGGTTGGTTGCGAAGTTTCGAATATCGAAGCTGAGCTAGATGGGCTTGAAAGAAGTACAAAAGGAACTGAAAGAAGTACAAAAGGAACTGAAAGGGCTTCAGTAGCAGTTATGCGATGTTCGCTCTGACTCAGGTTGATGTTCAAAAAGCAACTGATCGACTTGAAGAAGTACAAAAGTAAATGAAAGGGCTTCAGCTGCAGTTATGCGATGTTCGATCTGACTAAAGTGAATGAAGCAGACAAACGAAGAAAACGAAACTTGTTGAACACTTGAAGCAACTGTTTCCTGGAGTATATGGTCGACTGATTGATTTATGTCAGCCAGGGATCGACCGGATCCGGATCCAGGCCGGATCTCTGCAATTTTTTAAGATCGGAATCCGGATCCGGTAAAATAAACCACCGGATCTCCGGATCCGGTAAAATAAACTACCGGATCTCTGGATCCGAAATTTGATATACAAACAAAAACATACCAAAATTGGCGTATGTATTTCAACTATGCGTACGTAGTCTAATAAGCACTGTGTGAGCATTAATCCTTTGTTGGAATGTCAGGTTAATGACATCCACGTGGAGACCAGTATTGTTGCGGAAGAAGAACAAACATAAAAATTTTAAAGACTTCTTTTTAGTTTCTTTAAGTTTTGTTGACTAATTTTGCGAAAGAATCAGTTGAACTTTTTCTATTTTATATACGTTGGTAAGATCCAGATCCGGGCCGGATCTGAATTTTAAGATCCGGATTTGGATCCGGTAAATGCAAAATTTTGGATCCGGTCGTTGCCTACAGCCATCTCACAACAGGGTACCAGCTTTCGGTAACGAAAGTTTTGGCGAAAACATGGTTGCAAATATTGTTGACGCTGAGAAAGCTGCACGAGACTGTATCCGGTACATTAAAGAGCAACGATTGGAACCAGAAACGTTTTTGGCACTCGATTATTTCTTCGAAGTTAAACCGTTTAACGAACAGCGAAGAGAAGTGACGTGAGCCAAAAAGGTGCTAAATTAGTAATCGATGTAATTCAGTATGATTCGCCGACAATTAAACGAACAGTTCAGTTATGGTAATGCGATTGTTTGTGAAACTGCAGAAGACGAGCGATCTCTCTGGCGTTTGGATACTCCGATCCGTCACAAGGATGTTTCGTTGAATGGCAGATTATTTAAAAATCCGGGATGATCACTCAGGTGGAGCAAGTGATTTCAAAGCAAAAGCTTGCCGGTGGGATAGAAAACTATTTAGGCTCTGTGGAGTAAAAGTCGCGACGTACTTCTTGAAACACAGAGTATATGTATATATGTGTATGTGTATGTATACGGTTATCGCTAACTTAACTCATGAATAGTTGTAAACACTATTTTGCCAAGCTGGGAAGCAAAATGAACTTTACAAGGTTCTACTGCTAGTATCGGTTTTCACTGTCAAAGCGTAATCCTAAGTCTAAGCGTCATTAAATACGGTAGTCATTGTGTTGGAGGTATTTGTGTGGTAAAAAAACACAAATTAACTAATATATTCTATGGCCCATGTTCCACTCAAAGGTGTGTTTCGATTAGCTGGAAACCGTTTGATTGTTGCTGATGTGTTTGTGTTGTTGTACGAATTTGTGAATTGTCGAGTGTCGGTGATTGTATCTGGTCGACAATGGTCGATTATCTTGTAGGTACTTCTTTCGTTTCGAGCGTGGAATCGGTTAAGCGACAAGTTCCAGATAATTTTGCACAAGCGTAAAAGGACACACAGCGTAAGGTTTAGTGCAGGGAGAAAAAGCGATTCATATTCGAGCTTTCTCCACTATGACCCGTCGGTCACTTGACCTCCGTTTTTTTCCAACTGTCCTGCAAACACCAAAGGTATCTACAAATTTCAGATTTTTCAAATATATGGTTTGCGCCAGTTTTAACTATCACGCATGAACTGTAAGTCTCGAAGTATGGAACCTGAACGGTACATTTATGCGTCTATAATATACTAGATGAGGTGCCTAGTAAGGACGCTCAGCGTAAAAAGTGCAAATTTTAAAGTACATATAATTTATATCTACAACCCCCAACAGTTCGCCTCACCATAGCTACTTGGCTCTGGTTGGAAGGCCTCACCCGGCAACTCACCAACAGCGTAGCAAAACCTTCGCATATATATAGCCAAAGGGAAGCCACAGGTGTGCTCAGCCCAGCGTATCCCCTGGAAAATTTTGACCCACCCTGAAGAATTTCAATCTCGCTTGTAAGTCAATGAAAACCCTTCTACGCCACTGCCGAAAAAGTTTTAGCCTGTCTAGCAAGATGAGCTGGCTACTACGGGCGTGATATTAAATTAAGGGATGGTATTTTCAAATGTGTGCAGCACCTATCACCAGTTGGTGATATGTGTTGTAACTTTCGAACCAGCGAATGCTGACGCTCAGAAGTCAGCACATTTTTCGCACATGACTTGCTCTACTTCTGTACCAATTTTGAGTTCAATAACTGCAATGTTTGGTAAGTTTGAATACCTATTACTAACTGATGATAGTTGCTATACACATTGGAGAATATGCAGCTAGGTGTACGAAATCGCATCTATCGCTTACAGTTGTGTGTTTCTTTGCATATCCGGTGCAACATGCATCATTATCACTATGATGGGTACGGTTATGGTGTGCTGCTTGCACTCTGCACAACTGTCGCTGTATAGTAACGTACTTACCACTTTGGAATTTTAATTCATAATTTAGCAGGGTGCAATCGTAATTCCGATTCCGATTTAAATTCCGATTCCGTTTTCACAATCAATCGGAATCGGAATTCTGACTTTTTAATTTTAGGCCTACCTGTTGTGATATGTTGTATAAAACTTTTGCAATCGTTTATTAAATTGTTTACGATAAGTTAACTTATCAATAATTGATTGTAGTTTAGTTTTACAGAGCTAAAAATGATTGCCAATTTGTTCATGCGACGTTTTTTGCGAATTGTTGCCGGTGAACAGACACCATAAATCAATATTATACTTGTTAATACAAATTATCCGTATAGTCACAAAATTTGTAGTTCCGATTCCGATTGCGGTATAATCCTGTTCCGCTTTGCACCCTGTAATTTAGGTATTATAATTATCACCAATAGGCGAGATTCAAAAATTGGTGAAAGCAGAAGAAACAATGGGCACGGAACACGGCCTGCTATGTGATATTTTAGTATATAATATTTACGAGCACATGATCATGAAAGTAATTGTTTGTTTGAGAAATTTTTACAAAGGCAGACCGTTATGGTTTTAAAATTTGGGTAAAATTTCAGGGGATGCCCCAACCCCCATTTTATCTTTGCCTACGCCCTTGTTCAAAATATACAGATGTGCTGATAGTGCAAAATCAGACAGTTCGGAGCGTACTTGCATCGGATCCCAGAATATAGTGTTGTCAAAGCATTTATATCGTTATATGAGATTTAACTAAATTTTGGCCGTAAGTGTCAGGGTACAAGCGTAGTTGTGGCCCTAGACTCTAGTAGAAAATCTATTTTCGTCTCCGGTGGAATATCCACTGGAGAGAGAGGGTGTGTAATTTTTGTGATGACATTTTTGCGTGTTTTATAAAAGTTTTGTCGGAATCAAATAAAACATTCAACCTACGTACTACAGTTCAATATTTGTTAGTTTTGACCATTTTTTTGTAATAAAACATGCGTAAAAATTTTGCGGCTTCATACGTAAACGGAACTACATTTATTTCAGTGTTGAGGTTAGCGTTTTGAACTTTCTTTTCAATGCTCGAGACTCCAGAATTATCTGAACCTCACCACAGAATCCAACTCTGGAATTATCTGAACCTCACCACAGAGTCCACCTCCAGAATTATCTGAACCTCACCACAGAATCCACCTCCAGAATTATCTGAACCTCACCACAGAATCCACCTCCAGAATTATCTGAACCTCACCACAGAGTCCACCTCCGGAATTATCTGAACCTCACCACACAATCCATCTGAACCACACCACATCCCGGTCTTCGAAACCCCCGATGAGTCAAGTTTATGGGTGCGCCTCTTCCGTACGCTCTGCATATATCACCACCCCTGGTAACTTTGAAATAATGTTTTTGAAGTTTTACTTGCGAGCGAAGAGTTTTTAAACAGAAGCTTCGAAACTAACCAATGACATTTGGTTTAAATTCACAATTTGAGAAATTGTTTTATCTGCGCGCATGTCGCCTTATGGCCAACTCCGTTTTCCGTCATATTAACGGCGATAACTATTAACCAGCAGTGTATAATAGCAAACGTAGAGATTTGTGTAAATTTTGCACCGGAGCAAGATATCCGGTTGTGTGCCCTGGAGACGGTACACCGTTTTCCATTAATTGTTGAAGTAGGGTATTAACCGGATGAATCCTTAGTCGTATATAATGTTTGTTTGTTAGTCATTTTTGACTAGTCATCTACGTGTAAAGGCTAAGTAGTGTCTTCACCCCGTATAAGGTGCTGTTTGCCTAAATTGTTACATATATGTACATATAACGTATTATAATTATTTTCAGAGCGTAAGTTGCCTCGTGTCATTTCGGATAAAACTTCACTGTATGTTTGCTGTGAGAATATGTGTGTTCGTCCGTTGTCAGAGTAGTATACTTTTAGATTTGCGCTTTGATTTTGCTGCATTTGCGCCGGACCAATGTACTTAGTGAATTCGGCTTATACCGTTGTACCGCATAACGCATATATAGTGTACCTGAGCTATTTTCGCATTTTTAATATCGTCGTTAGTTCACGCCCGTAGCCAGAGGATAGAGCGGGTTCAGCTCTGGTAGAAAACAAATGGGTTATTTCCGGTATGTTCCCCACTCCCCAGCTTGCGTTTGCCCAAAAATGGGTCGACTATGAAATTTTTTTACATATTTGAGCTTTTCATGACCTCCGCTGATTATTCCATGCCTAAATTTGAATTTTGGAAAAATTCTATTTTTAAGATCATAAAGTCTCCTGGGGGGATAATGGAAAAGACCCGAAAAATTGTCACTTCCTTAACAAAGTTTTAAACATGCTTGTAGGTCCTTTGAGGCACATGCATGCCCGTCCAAAATATTTTAACCTTCCTTCGGCTAGCATGTTGAGCTGGCTACGGGTATCTGTGTTAGTTGGTGTTCTGTGTTCGTTTGCATGACAAGTGTTGTTGTTGTAGTAGTAGTATACAATGGTGCAAAGATGGAAGTGTGGCGGCCTGCATCCACCCCACCGTTGTTTCGCAACACGACGGGTTTTTTACGCTGCCCATGGACCACCCCCACGATAAAAAACGTATCCCACCTGTTACACACAAAAAAGCAGTATTGAACGCAAAATTAATATTTAAGCGTTTTTCATGTTGATATTGATTATTTTTATGCAATTTTATTTTATCATCGCGCAACTTTTACTTAATCAGTCAGGTACAATTTTAAACACTCGGTAAAACGATACAAATTCTTGATGTTTAGTCTGCCGAAAAATTGTTTTAGGTTTACTTTAACCTAAAAATTGCGCAAAACCCAAAGAAAATCATGTTACGAATTTTGCCACGTTCACATGCGGCGGCCAATTTGGTCTCGCCCTACGCCAGCCTGTAATGGTGGCCCACGTACGTCAACTCATGCCTTACTTCTATCTCTATAATGAATGACGTATATACCATGACATTTGTACCCCATGTGAACTCGTGCGTCACTTCTATCTCTATAATGACGTTATAATGACGTACCGTGAAATTTGGATTTTCGAACAAAAAACGACTAAAATATTGATTGTTATTGTAGAAAATTATTGGCAAACGTGTTAACGAGAGATCAACAAGGCAGTGTCTGCACGAGACAGTATTTATTGAATAGGGATAGGATCGTGGGCACCTTAGACCCACTGCTTTATGTACGCCTTGGGCAGTATGTAATCCTAATTTAGCAAGAAACTAAAATTCGCGACGAATGAGTAGTTTGGTAATGAATAAAATTTTAAAACATGAAAAGTTTAAAATTTTAAAACATGAAACGTATTTTCGCCAATTGAACGTGTTTCTATGTTCTGCATTGGGTTTTTAGTAAAAGTTCAGTTTTGTTGATACCTCGATGCACGACGTGTTATTTCAACGTTATATGACGTGATTTTTTGCCGTTTTCTAGTCAAATTGTGGCTCATTCATGTGTTGCTTGTTCAGTGTCGTACGTACATTTTTAAATAGATATTTCCAAATTGCGTAATAACCAAAACCGGCTAAGTATTCAATACGGCGGACTGTGCTAATATTAAATTTTATAGCAGTAACGTATATAAAGCATGATACATTGTTATCAGGGTGCAACCGGAATTCCGGTTCCGGTTCCGGCATTTTTTCACCTTCCGGTTCCGGTTCCGGTAAATTTTTACCGGATTTAAAAATTCCGGTATTATAATTTGGCCGTTTTCTTAACTTTGCTAATTTTTAAGAATCTCTTTTGAAAGCCACTTGTACTCCGAATATAAGCCATTGATGGTGGATTTCACGGGGAGGAGAAAAGAAATGCAGAAAATAGGAAATAAATACAATAAAATGCCTATGTTCGACTAAGGTTATTTCACAAATAATAGAGCAAAAAATAAGGTTAAAATGAAATTTTTGGTGAAATGCATTTTTCATTTTCCGGTTCCGGTTCCGGTAAAATTTTCAAATTCCGGTTCCGGTTCCGGTAAATTGTAATTCCGGTTGCACCCTGATTGTTATATATGTAGTTATATATGTATATATATATACATATATACATATATATTAAGTATATATTATATATAATGCTAAAACTGTAATATGGAGAAGCGGACGACACTAGCGATGCGGCGGTGCCCAAATTTTTTGCCAATCGCAAGGTTTGTTTCGAAAATTTTCCAATACTGGTATAGAAGAAACGTTCAAGTAGGTAGATATATTAGCATTCACGAGTAAAGGATACAAGCATACACATTCAATATTGTAGTCGGTAGTAGTACTTAGTAATAAGAGTAAACTCGATTAATTTTAAAAAAGCTTTAAACTAAAAGTTAAACTCGTAAGTGCTTTGCGTTAAAAAGTGTATGCGCGGCGCCGCTGGCTGTGATTAACGGAAGAAAACAGACTGTTTGATAATCAAACTAATACAGTGATATTTATACAGAGAACAGGTAACAAAATGAGTGAGAAATGGGTCGACGAAATGTTACTATACTCACGGGATTCCTGAAAGTAAGTGTCAGGAACGTGATAATTTTGCTGCGGCTTTTACTACTGCGAACAAAGCATTGTATCTTGCGTTGTATAGATATTGGTTTCAAGTCCATGGTTGCATTTCAAGTACTGCATGGTTACATTTGTGCATGGATTTGTTGTGTTGTGTGTGTGTTTATACTCGGTTATGGATGTGCATTTGTGTGCAGTGTTGTTGTTTAAGTGTGCTTTACAATTTACACTACTTTTGACGTGCAATGTCAAGTAATCATGTTTGATTTCGTCGCTTTTATGCAGGGTGCAACCGGAATTCGGATTCAAAACGAGTTTGGATCGTGATTGCACAATCAATCGGAATCGGAACTTTACAGTATTAAATGCAATTACTACTTGTTGTGATATGATGCATAAAAATTCGCTAGATCGATGTCAACATCGAAACATACAAAACTACCGTTTTATTTTGAAAATAACAATTATTGATTGTAGTTTGGCGTTACGGAACCAGGATGCGACCGGATATCAAAAAATTCCAGAGCGGGATAATCTAATATAAGGCCGGAGCCGGATAGTTGATTCAAATATAATACAAGTTGTCGTTTAAATATCAGAACGCCGCTAACAATTCTTTCTTCTTTGACCTAAGGTATTCAAACGTTTTACGTAACAAAACTAAAGATCTCTCGCAGATGAACTTTTAACACCTTAACAACGACCCTATTCCACTATTCTAGTGCATCAAATCGCTGGTGTAGGGCCAGGGATGTAAATTTCGGTCTCGGCAAGCCTCAGTATTTTGCAGCTTTTGGTCTTGTCTTGGTAGTCAGGTCTCGGCACATGCTGACGTGTTTACAACACATGTATGCCAGACAAAATGTTTAAAAGTAAGTCAGTCAGTTCCACGGCAATAATGGTAAATTAAATTTTTTAAAATTTAAAAAACATCCAGCAACTTACCATATCGGAGCCGGATGTCGATTTTTTGCCGGAGCCGAATATCCGGTCGCACCCTGTACAGAACGAAAAAAACTGCCAATTTTACTCATGCAACAAATTATCCGTATAGTAGAAAAATTTGTAGTTCCGATTGTGATCCCGGTATAATTTTGCTGTTCCGATTGTGATATAATTCAGTTCCGCTTTGCACCGTCCTTCTGTGGTTGGCGCAAATGTTTAAGTGAGCGGGAAGCGACACCGGTCGATAACAAATAGTGTAGTAAAGTTTTGTGAAATGCGAGGAATTTTAGTTTAAAAAATAAATGTCTTGAGGTGACTCGACCAAATTAATAATCATTGAGGTATAAATCTAGAAAGCGTACGATGTATAGCACTCCTGTAATTTCAATTCCTTGCTGTTGATAGGCTTACATACGTGCAGCACTCCTGTAATGGCACATTCGTTACTTATGATAGATAGCAGTCTATGTGAACGTATCTGGTTCGGTTATATGTTGCTAATGTTTTTTTCGCAAACCAGATTCGTATAAATTTTTAAGTGGAATGGAAATCACATAGCTATCAGTTAAACATCACTTCGAGACGTTTCGATTTAGTCAAAAGTACTCTAAAAAGCCGATAAGTTGTTTCATTTTTTCACACCACCGATGATTTGAATGTTGTTAAGTTTCAATTCTAAACAATTTCCTTGTAAACGCACGCTATGTGTGTCGCTCGCTGCGAATTTACTTTCCTATTAAGTTCGTACACACACGTGTTTTTTTATTATTTTGTATACACGCACGCATTTCACACACGCTTTAGCTTCTATTTTTTCAGTTTTTTTCTCTATTGTTTTGTTGTGTTTTTTTTGCTTTAAGCTTCGTGTGATTCGCGCATTTCAAGCGTCTCTTCAGCCAATGGACAATCGATCAATGCTGGACGCGGCGCGGTCACTAAGTCCACATCCGCTTGGCATTAGCAAGCGTCTTACGGTGTCGTCGTCAGCGTTGTATCCACAAGCCGGTAGTGGTACCGGTGGTGGCGGTGGTGGTAGTACCTTAGGAGGCCAGGCTCAACCGTCCAGACTTGACGATCGTTACCCACAACGAACACAGCGGTATTTGTTGCGCGATAAATCGCTAGTAGCAAGTGTTCCGTCGCCCACGTATCATGACGCACGGAGTGAATCGTTCGTATACTCGAGTACTGATGTTGCAGCTAGAGGGCCTGTGGGTCGTCCGCCAGCGCCGCCGTATACCCGACTGGTCAATGGGACCGGTGGAGGATTACCATATGATTCAGTTGGGGTTCCGGGGGCTGCGAGGGTAGCGTATCCGGAGAAGATTAATGGCGTACCGCCAGTGGAGAGTGTTTACCAAGAAGATATCCATCCGGATGCTAAGCGGCTGTCGACAATTTCGACCCCGGCTGTTGCGTTGGCTGTGGTGCCTGAACCCGAAACAATGCCGCGACAAAATCAGCAACAGCCAGGAGAGACTCCGGCTATCAGTGGCCGTGGGGGACTTGTTGATGTGGTCGCAACAGCGATACAGATGCAAGACTTGAGCAGCGCCGGGGTCCCTAGTGAGTTTGGTACGTTGACGAATAGCAATGTTGGGGGTGCGCACCTAAATGGTATCTGTGAGAGCTCGACGAGTTTAGGTAAAGCTATTCGACATCAGGATGCTGTGGACGAAGAAGGGATTGCTACTGGGCTCATAGACAACATGCAAACTTATAACGAGATTGTGGAACGTGAAAGTAATCTATGATGTGATGTTTGGCAAAATCGGATTGAAATGATAGCCACGTATGGTTATGTTATGTTTGTGCGGGAACACAATTTGGAGGAGTGCTGGATGTTTGAGAGTGAAAACATTGGGAGAGTAATATAGCAATTGGAATATAGTTTGGGTTTCAATTTGGGTTTGACCTATCAATTGCAATATAACAATGGATGATGACCAGGTGGAGATATATATTTTGAGCTTATGAAGTGGTTTTAGTGGATTTTGTGAAGGCGTAGCGTTACAGTATCGGGGACCGTTTGTTTTACGCCAGATGGAAATGTCAACTAGACTATGCTTTATTTTATTGACGATTGCTTGTTTCTATCGTTTCCATTCGCATGCATGTGTGTATGTGTGTGTGTGCACAGTTGAATTTAATTTCAATTCTTGGGTGTGGGGTTTTTCAGTTGTTCATGAAGCTTGTTAAACTACTAGGTACTATATTGATTGACCCACAGGAGGATTGAGATAGAAACTGTGTTTCCCAGGTATATACTTGTTTACACCCGCAGTAAAAAGTTACTCCACCCACACTCTCAATGACATGCTGACTGGAACAATAAACTAGACTTGGGCGTACGGTTAGCAGGCTTGGTCTGACGTGTTAGGTTTAGGCTTAAATTTAGGAAAATAGCGAGTACAGTGATATGAGGTTGGGTTTTTGTTCTATCAAATTAATGCTGGCGGCATGTGAGGGAATTAAGCAAGCATAGCGACCGTATTTAAATTATTATATAGCATTTAAAGAGCCAAAACGCAAATTATAAATATTGTATCTTTTATTTTAGTATTTGGTTTTTGTAATGCCTAACTGGTAGTAAGTAGTCCAATAGCGATTCAACGATCAACTCAACAGATCGCAATGAAATGGTAGAAACATTTAAAAGTCACACAATGACCATTTTAAACAAGTTTTGGATCGTTTGGCTTCATTTAGCACTGAAACAGTTTATGTTACCCAAAAAATATGGTTTAACTCTGATAATTTACATTAAATTTTGTATTTATGCTTTTGATGTATGACGGGTTGACGGACTAATATACATTTCTCTTACACGTGCGTAATCTTAAGCATAAGCCTAGGCCTAATTCTAAGTTTGATGATATGTCGGAGTTATGTTAAAATTTGAAAAGTCTGAACACATGGGGAAATGTATAAGATCGTGTTAACGTATATATGTCGTAGGGCAATCTGCTATTCAGGCCAATTACTAGTTGGCATTTGTAGTGACCCAAATAAAAGGGGGCCCAGAGTACATAAATGTCAATTATTCCTAATTGTAGCGCATAAATGACTCCAGGACCAAATAAAGTTGAGTTCGAAACTTTAAAGCGTACTTAAGCTTTGAAAGTAACATTCCAAAGTATAACCTTGCATTATCGCGCAAGCTTTTGATACAAGGCAAAAAAACGTCTAATTCAACGGATAGTTGCAAAATACCGGATATATCAGTAATGAAGGGTGGCAGAGGGCGGGTTGAAAATAAATAACAGTCCGTAACCGAATAAAAAAGGTTTCCCTTTGGAGTGGCCAAATAAATATCAGTTCCGCCCTCTTATTCGGGTCACTACAGTATGCCAATCTGCTGTTTTGCATAATAGCAGTTTCGCCTAGGCTATGCTGCTATTGAACTTATAGACCAATCAGATTTGATTATTTGGACAAGTGCCGTACCGTTAACCAATCAGCGTTGGTTTTACATCACTGGTATTTTGCTACAACTTACAATCGCTGTTTGGCTTAAACCAATGTGCTCTGCCTCCGAATAGCAGACTGGCCTAGGCCAATTGGTAATTGACCTGAATAGCAGATTGGCCAACGACATATATATTATCATTGTTAATAACATTACTGAAGTTTTAGTCTTTGTAGTTTTACAATATTTATATTATATAAGTGTATAGATTTGTTCCTCCGGCTGTCGAGACAAATAATTGTTTTCAGACTTAACCCCGCTTGCATCATTTATTGCACGTGCCATGCAAGTTGTTTTTCGTTGTGTTTTTAGTTTACTCCTCATGTGTTGTGTCTATTGCGTTGCCTACAACCAACGCGCTGGCTTACACGCTAAAGGTGTGTGTGTGTCTGGTGTGGGTGGCGGTTCTCGTTGACGAACAAAAAATTAAATTATTCAGATTGTGTCGCTCGCGTACCTTTGGCCGCGTTTCCAGCTTTGTTTGTAGCATCTGTTTCTCGTTTCAAGTTTGTTTTGTTAGATTTATTTTGTTTCGTTACACTTTTCGTATAATCATGAAGACTTGTAGCCATGTTGATGACAATTTTTTGTATACTGTACAACTTGGGCCGTTTCTTTAACGAGGTGTAAAAATTGTGGCGACACGCGAGCAATTCTAACAACCGGTGATAGTTAAGCTGGCTTATATGAAATTACGATATATATCTAAGCCAAAGCTGAAGCAAAAAAGTAGTTCGAAGCTTAAGCATGCTCTATTGCTGTCGCAGAGAAAAACGTTGCGCCCGTGATCTTTACATGGGCCTAGGTGTATGAGTGTACCTAACATAATTTTGACTCTCCATCACTTTGGCTATGTGTAATTTAATGTACTGTAGTGAACCGAATTGGGCGGGGGTAAAAAGAGGGGGTCCTCATCTTGAGTCCCAATCAATAGGAGTCCGTATCTCTGATAAGAGTCCGTAAGCGGATAGGATCCCTAATGCCTAATTAAAGTCCATAAATTTCGATTATCCGTAACTGTAGTACATATGACTCCAGGACCAAAAATAAAGTTGAGTTCGAAACATTAATGCATACTTAAGTTTTGAAAGTACATTTCTTAGCATAACCTTGTATTATCGCGTAAGTTTTTGATACAAGACAAAAGTTTTAATGAATAGTTGCTATACCGTATATATCAGTACCGAAGGGTGGCGGAGAGCAGGTTAAAAATAAATATCAGTATCCCGGTCTTATTCGGGTCACTACAGTAAGGGGTTAGTCAGGGGTTCAGGTTTGACACTCCCCACCCCCCGTCCTTTGGAATTTTTGTTCATTGGTTTTGTAGACACAGTGCCAGTTTGAAACGTAAAACACTCCCAGCAAATTTGTATAGAACATAACCCCGCTGTTTCCAGAATCCTGGCTACGCACATATTTTAGTGTACTTGAAGCTTGCGCACGTCACTGTTGTGAGACTGCTGTGGTTTTACCCCATTGCCCATAGATAAATTTCTAATTGTGCCTTTTATCTGACCGTTAAATTTTGTACTATATGTTACGGCACACTATATCCTGTAGTTTTTTTCCATATTTATTCGTTGATTTTAGTTTAGTTTTTATGCATGGTTTTTGGTTTGACGTATTTATGTTGAAACCGTGGACTTGACGATATTATAGACAGTAGAGTAATTTCATCTAGTAAACAGTCACGTTGTGTCGCTTGAAATTTTAGGTATCACCACAATTCGTCGACCGACTCCTTTAAATCTGAAATTTTATCGATTCCACATTTCATCGCCCGTCACTATGCTTAGGCTTCGGCTTTAGGCTTAGGATTACGCTGTGGAATTTGCTTAGATTGATTAATAGGCTTTTGACGAATTGTCGTAGATTCAAAATATTGAGTATATAATTCTGTGAAAAAATGTGGTGACAATTTTATGAAGTGTTACTCGAGATCCATGATGTCTGGGATTGGTCGACGATTCTATAGAAAAACACAAGGGCGTCCCTGACACCCCTAAAAAGCCACAAAACGGAAGCTTCGTGGCCCTAAAGTAACAAGGGCCGGCCAGTGTATAACCCGCAGAAAAAAATCAAGGGAGTCTCAATTTTCTGCCCAGTTTTACCCCATATGGACGGACTACTCCATGTGCCGCTAATTCCGCCCCGCGCCACCTTGCCTCATGGGGCGTTAACCCATTTCGTCGCTGTAACAATTAACAAAATTTCTGCTGCCACATACATATTGCAATTTGGGCCCATGTATATCACAGGGCCGGAACAGTAGTATAAGCATATTCGTAAGCCTAAACCTAAGCGTATGGATGGCCCTATTCCTAAGCGTAAGCAAAAACATTGTCTAAAGCTTAATCTGACTCTATTATAGCCCCTCCGGAAAACGATCCGGCCCTGTTTGATACATGGGCCGCAATTTGCGTACACATATTTGGTAAAAGCCGCGCATTTTTGCCAGCTGAGTTCTTGAGGCTTGAGGTTAGGTTCAGGAAAAAAATTTTCTAAGCTTAAAATGTAGGGATACTGTAGAAGTGCCAACTAATTGGTTTAAACTGTTGAAAGCATCAACAACAGTCAAATGAAAAAAACAGATTGAGCGAAAACTTGGAAACTCAAAGCAGATGACAGAGTCAACGATATAAATGTTCTTACCCTCTGTTCTATTGGAAACTTGTTGAAAAAACCGAAGATCGTGTAATGTTGTTGGCCAGTGTTATTATTAGTGGTTGTAACTGTATAAAGCGTATGCCCAGTTTAACCCTTTCTCACATGAATATTTTCTATTTCCCCTGAGACCTACTTTTATGCTAGGATTCGAACTCCAGTGACTGGAGTGGGAGGCGTATACCATCACCACTCAGCTATAGGAGCTTGACGCTCGAGCCCGAGGGGGGCTGTCACGTCTTGTGGTGATTTAGTCTATGTATACGTGTTACAATTGTTAAACACGGTGCGATATATACTGTTTAACGTATATACATTGCGGAGAGTTGCCTACAGGAAACTCAATGTGAGAAGGGGTTAAAAAAGCGCAAGCTTAGAGCAAAGCCTAAGTCTGCGCAAAAATTTGGTCTATATACAGTGTGCAACCGGAATAATAAAATACCGGAAAGGTTAAAAAATACCGGAACCGGAAAATAAAAAACACTTGTTACTGAAAATTTATGTTTAACGCTATGTATTGCTTTTAACGCTATAAACATCATTTAGAATGCCAAAATCCTGAAACAAATGCAGCAGGTGGAAACATATGATAAATTATGGAGTATGGTACAAGTTGCAAATTTTGGCAATACATTCTCAGGCAATTTTGGAGAAATAAGTTAAAATTATATGCCATTTTTTCTTAAATTTTGGAATGAGAAAAATTTTCAGTGAAAAAATACCGGATTTTTTTACCGGAACCGGATAGTGAGACATACCGGATTTCCCCACCGGAACCGGAATTCCGGTTGCACTCTGTCTATATTTAATCTAAACCTAGACGGCGATGGCCCATGTAAACATCAGTGGCGGACTGTTTGTCTGTGGGATTAGAAACGAGTAAGTTTAAGCTCTAGACCAATTTTTTGCTTGGCTTAGGCTTAGGAATATACTTAATATTCTTACGCTTAGGTTTAGGCTTAGGCTTAGGAATATTATAATACTGATCCGCCCCTGTTCATTACATTGGCCACGGCAATAAAAGTTACATGGGCCGTTTTGTTCAGCGCCTCCTTGTTAAAACGTTTTTGCACGTTGCGAATTTCAAAATATTAAATAGCAAACAGTGCTTTATGAGTAAATACTATGTAAGAATCTAAACCTACTCTTTTATATACCCACCAGAAACCTGGACGCCCCTTAAAGTAACATATGCTCGGAAACGGATATATGTATATATATTCAGTTACAAAGCGCAGAAAGCTATATATATTCGCGTCAACATGTTGCAAAATCGGCCCAATATATAAAACGGCTTAAGTAACAACAGTATAAGAATATTCCTAAAGCCTAAGCGTAAGAATGCGCTTATACGTGAGCCTAAGCTTAAGGAAAAAAGAGCCTAAAGCTTAAGGTTAAACTATTGCAATCAAGCTCCTATAGCTCAGTGGTCATCGTAAACGCTTCCCACCCGTGAGACTGGGGATCGAATCTTACCTTGAAGTTACATCTAGATATGAAATTGAAAATATTTATGTGAGAAACGGTTAATACATGGACCGGAAAACATAAAAAAAAACTATTTCAAAAAACACTCATAGATTTGCTGACAATGTAAATAGTCTATATTATATATGTCTCATCAGGCATCGCGCAATCCATACTTCGATCGGCAATCATCTGTTGATCTTAGCCAGGTATGAAACGAGAACGAATTTTGCTAGTAAAGAAGGGTTGTTGCTAAAGCTTCGCAGCATGTTTTCTGCTGGGCTGGAAACTTTGCGCGTGGGGTAATTTGTTCGGTCCAGTTTTGCAGCTTACAATCTTGGTGCGGTCTTGTTGTATATACTGCATGAAATCGGTTTTAGCAACTTCTTAATGCGATGAGTGTCTGTATTTTGTCGCGTAAATTTTTGCTGATACAAATTTTGGAATAAAGAACAATAAGTAACGTTGTAGACTGGAAAAAATGGGGAATCTAATTGACTCTCTCGGAAATAGGCTTTTCCTGACTACACAAACTGAGTCAAATTTGACTCCGCCACAGTCAAATTCGATTCATTGAATCGCTCAGTGAGTCCAATTTGACTCTGGCAGTCAAATTTGACTCTGGCAGAGTCTCAAATTTGACTCAGTTTGTGTAGTCAGGAAAAGCCTATTTCCGAGAGAGTCAATTTGACTCCCCATTTTGTACAGTGTAGGAAGTCCAAATACGCAACGAATTGTATAAAAGCAGTTTGCATAGAAAGGCTGAGCATAGACAATCAAAAGTGACAACTAATAAAAGTTTTGGCCAAAGTTTTACATAATTTCGAATACTTAAATATGTATGTATATATATGTATATATTTATATATATTTACTGATATAAATTTATTTCCAGACATCACGGTATATACAGCGGGAGTTGAAAAAAACCGGAACCGGAGCCAGATGTCGTTAAATCTTGCGGAGCCAGAACCAGAGGTGAAACAACATGATATTAACCGAAATGCTAAAGATTTGACTATTAAAATTGCCGAAACCTCTGACAAAGTTGCCACAGGCAGGGTGCAACCGGAATTATAAAATGCCGGAACCGGAAAATTAAAAAATATTTGTTACCGAAAAATTCATTTTAAGCGCTATTTTATCGCTTTTAATGCTGTAAAGACACCATTTAGAATGCCAAATTCTGAAACAAGTGCAGTAGGTGGAAACGTATGATAAATTATGGAGTATGGCACAATTTGAAAATTTTGCCAATACACGCTCGGACAATTTTAAAATCAATAAGTTAGAATAATATGCCAATTTTTCTCAGATTTTCGAATGAGAAAAAATTTTCAATACCTAAAATACCGGACAATTCCGGGTGAAAAAATACCGAATTTCTTACCGGAACCGGATATTGAAAAATACCGGATTTGTCTACCGGAACCGGAATTCCGGTTGCACCCTGGCCACAGGTCTATTTTGTGTCGGCGCCGCGGTAGGCATATATGACAATAACATTTAATAACTTCCACGAGCGGTGAATAAAACAAAATAGAGTTGATTGTTAAAATTGCATGGCTGTGGTCTCGTTTGCTAATAAATATAAAAACGATTGCTCTGTGTTTCTGATTTGCCGATTTAATAATTAATACGATTGGTGTTTTTAGTTGGTCGACGCTTACAGCGGTACCACGGCTACTATTTGTCATACGACAGCTTGTCGCCCGGACAGCCTGTAGTGCGAAATTTTGTCGACTCGACAATTCGTAACTGTTCATTATGCATAGGCATACGCTTATGTAGCATTACGCTTAAGATTATGCGTTTTGATTATATTCATAGGCTGTTGGACACTGTTGGACGACATGTTGTCGCGCGACGAATTGTCGTGGATTCGCTTAGTATGATTTTATATATATATATTGGTTCTGATCCGTATTGTAGGGCATTGCTTTGGCGGTCTCACTTTGAATTTTGCCTGCCTTTATCTGTTGGATTCGTCAGTGCTTTTTTTGTTCAGTTTCTAATGGTTTTTATTTTTAATTTTAATAAAGCATGCAATTTTTGTAAATTTAAATTGGTCGATGCGCTAGTTTGAAATGTCAGTGTAAGTAGATTTGTTTGTTTGTTTGTTTGTTTGTTTGTTTGTTTGTTTTAGTATATTTTATATGCATGCGTGGGCACATTATGTTCATACGGATAACATTTGCTAGCCGTGTACTTATTAATTGCCCTGTTAATTATAGGAGCTTGCAAACTGAACGACAGTACGTGTAAAAAAAACTGTCGCGGCAACACAATTGTAAATGGTATGCAAATTGGAAGTGGTACATTGCAAAAAATGGTGAATCAAATTGACTCCCTCCGAAATAGGCTCTACGGAACTACTTACACAAACTGAGTCAAATTCGATTCCGCCAGAGTCGAATGTGTGAATATCTTTAAATGAACTTTCAATACGTATCAAGTCACAACCCATAAAGAAAATACGTCATTAGTTAAAATTCGCGAAACACCTGTTTGTCGAGTTGGCATACTGAAGCTTTTTGGCTTCAGCGTCCAGGATACTGAAGCTTTTTTGGCTTCAGTGACCATGACACTACCCTCTCAAAAGTCACCTGGTGTACGCATGTTATTGCGTAAAGTTGCAATTAGTATTTAGAACGATCCTGCGCAGTTGCCAACTTGGCTAATAAGGAGTTCAGGACGTTGTATATAAATATGATATATATATATATATATATATATATATATATATATATATATATATATATATATATATATATATATTAAAATACACACACACACACACACACACACACACACACACACACACACACACACACACAAAAATATATATATATATATATAACGTAAAACTTTTAGTGTAAGAAAACATTTTTATTATTTATCTAAATTTCACAAGTTTATATCCCTGTATATCGGTATAATTTCAGTCATACTGGTGATAATCATTCATATATTCCATTCATCGACTTGCATACTAAAGCAAGAGATTTATGTGGCTTGCTTTCAAATTCGGTATGCTTGCTTTACCACGTCACCATCCCCAAAATGTTGCGGAACATAGCGGAAAACATGTCCGAAATTTCGAATTCGCTCTGTTAAACAATGGCTGGGTTTCTGAAACCTTAAGTTCGACTTCATACTTAAGTATTTGCTAAGCATTTGAATAAGATGGGATTTTATTATGAGTCCTAATCGATAAGATTCCGTATCCCTAATGAGTCCGTAAGCGGATAGAGTCGCTAAACCCTAATTAGAGTTCACAAATGTCAATTATTCTTAAATGTAGTGGATAACTGATTCCAGAACAAAATAAAGCAGATTTCGAAACTTTATAGCATAGATAAATTTTGAAAGTGGTTTCGTAAGTGTAATCTTGCATTATCGCTCAAGTATTTGATACAAGACAAATAAATATTTTGTTCAACGGATAGATGCAATACCAGCTATATGTCAGAACGAAGGGCGGCGCAGAGCGGGTTAAAAATAACAGTCCGTAACCGAATAACAGGGGGTATCCTTTCGAGAGGCAAAATATATATCAGTCCACCCTCTTACTCGGGTCACTACAGTTCTCAATTTATCGTTTCTTAAAGCGATCTTAAAATAAATAAATGCTTAAGTCACCTATTAAATTTATTAACTTACAGAGTAACAACGCTGCCATATTTTCCTTGATTCAATTGAGACTGTATATTCATGGAACCTCCTTAATGTAAAACAAAGCCATGATTTCTTTGTTAAGGCACTGACTCATAATTTGCTATTTTTTGTTTTTGTCCATGAAGTTAAGTATTTACTTAAGTGAGTGACTTAAGTAACTACTTAAGCAAAATTCAAGTAAATACTTTTAAGTAAGATTTCAGAAACCAAGCAGTTATTTTTGAATAATGAGTTAACAGAAGTTAAAAGTGGTGGTTGTTGTTGTTGTTGTTGTGGATTACAAGGAAAATATTACAATTTCGTTTGTTCAGTTCAACGCATTGTTTCGTAGCAGAATTTTCTGAGTCAGCTTTGCTTGATCGCAGTACGTTCAAAGTCTCTGAAAAGCGTATAATTTAGCTGCCACAGATTTTGCGAATGTCGGTTTTTAGGGACGTATCAGAACAGAATCCTAAGCTTGTAAAAATAAGCAAAATATAGTCTAAGGTTTAAGCCAATTGTGTTGAGTGCCGTGGCTGGGCATTCGAGGCTTTGAAGGACCGCCCCAAATGTAGTCAGCCCGCTTCCTTCCGAAGGGTGTAGGGGACCGTAGTCGGGGTACTGAGCACATTGCAGCCTTGAGGTAGAAATCGAACGCCTCTCAAAGCAACATGGGTAGCAGATACTATATCATATGCTGTTGCTGCCAATTATACAAAACACTAACTTATGCTGAGCTGCCGGTGATAATTCTAGTGAACCTACGACAATTTGTCACCCGACAACTTATCGCCCCACCGTGTCTTAAAGCCTATGACTACATCCAAGCGTTAAATCCTAGGTGTAATCCTAAGCCTAAGCCTATGCGTAATGATGTTCGACGAATTGTCGAATCGATAAAATTTCGACTAAAAAAGTTGTCAGGCGACAAGTGGTCAGGCGACAAACTGTCACAAATACCAATTGCGAACTGTCGATATATATTGTTTTGACTACACATATCTCTCTCTTACCTATATTTCTCACTTATTGTGGTGTCGGTTGAATTTGACGGGTTTTCTGGTTTATTTTGGTAAATTATGTCTATTAATTTCAGCGAGGACTGATGGTTGTTTTGGTACACATTATTACCCTTGTTGCATATTTGTTTTATGTTTATTTTCACAGGTGATTGACGGCGAATATTCAGATCGGCTAATTCCGGTGCCTATGAGCAAGGCACCTACTGACCAAGCTGTAAGCATAGTGTTTCAGTGTGCTCGTGTCAATATATTAATTATTATTAATAGATATTGTACCTGTGTGCGTGTTTACTAAAACGTTAAGAATAGTGTGTTAGTTTTCCGTCTCGTAGTTATCATCGTAGCAATTGTATCATACTTAAATATTAGTTCTTTTTTTGAGTAGTTTTAGTTAGTATTTGCATCTATAAAATTAGTAGCCATGATTATCGACTGCGAGTAGCGTCTATCACCAGGTAATAGTAAACTAAAAGTGTGAACTGTGATCACTTGAGATGTTCAAATCTACTCAGAATGAATTTTAAGTGTAACAAATGTGCTAATTTCTATCACTACCGTTCGCTTGTTCTAAACTGTCAAAAGTCTGGTTAAACTGGTGACAGATGCTATACACATTTGAGAATTTAGGTTTGTGAGACAATGTTATTTCACGGCCGAAACTATAGGTATTACTCGGATATATCCCTTACCATCAGAGTTTTGTGAAAACTTAGCGGACCGAAATATTGATTATTATAAAAAATCATTAATGAATAGCTTTTAAGCTGCTGGCGTTTTTAAGTTGGTTCACTAAAGGTCAGTTGAAAATTTCCCCGTTTCAAATAATGCGATATTGCATTAAACAATTTAAGTTTTATATTTCTGTTGATTATTTGTATTGCCATGCCGCTAAGACTATTTTTGCACTGTAACAGAAAAAATGCTAAAAAAACGTGGGTTTTAGTTTAATTTGCACCCGATTCGACACTGTCGCGAAATATTTGAACCTGTGTTGAGACTGAATAAAAAATTTGAGCCCATGTAAAGATCAAGGGCGGAACGCTTTTCTGTAGGACTGCAATAGAGTAAGCTTAAGGTTTAGACTAATGTTTTTGCTTGGTTTAGGCTTAGGCTTAGGCTTAAGCTTAGGCTTAGGTTTAGGTTTAGGCTTAGGTTTAGGTTTAGGAATATGCTTATAATACTGTTCCGCCTCTGTTCGTTACACATTGGCCAAAATTTGCATATTTTTGGTTTACACTGCACCATGTACACAACTCCGCCGCTTTGCAAATAAGGACTCTGGGTCGCACTTAAGTAAAGTACGCGTTGCACTCCATGGCGTATTTTTTTTAAATTTAGTTTGCACCAATGACTATCGCTGCTGGTTTTTGGTAACACGGCCATTTTCAAAGCAGTGGTGTTCAGGTTGTGAAAAAATTTGAATAGCGGCGGATCGTTTTTCATATGGAACTGCAATAGAATAAGTTTAAAACTTTGAACTATTTATTTGTTTGGCTTAGGCTTAGGCTTAGGCTTAGCAATATGATGTTTTGTGTCTTATAGCTGAAATTTTCATTGCAACGCAACGACAGTTTGTAACTAGACAACGCAAGAACGTTTTGTTGGATTACGGGTTTGCTGAGTCAAATTTGGCGCATTTCAGATTGTTTGAAGTCTCGGTCCGCTACGGTGATTTCTACGTTCCTTTCAAGAAAAAACAACTAAGGGGGGGCAACTATAATTTATTCGTTTATGGAGGAATGTTTAATTGATATCCCAGGGGAAGAAACTTTAATGGCACGTTTTCGCAAAATATTTAGTGAACTGAAAAAATAATTTGCCAATTGTGCAAGGGTGAAAAGATATGTTACGCGGACAGTCAGATATGACTTCAGTCAGTTGAACTAGCGTTAGGTTGAAAATTCAAAATTTGAACGTGTACTAGAACTGCAATTAAAGTTTCTAACAATTCTATAAATCATAAAAGTTTTGTTGTTGGTTGTTATTTTATTAACATGGTGTGGTTACAGTGTGCGTTGTTATTTTTTTGTTATATTTTTCGCATAATTTTGCAGTTGACTATTAACCCAAACTGGGCATAGCCAAAAAAACTAACGGAGAATGCTAAAATTTTTATAACACGAACACGTGTGAGATATTATAGTGCAAAAAAACTAGCTAACGAAACGAGCGAGACAGTCTAGAGCTATTTTAGTGCTAAACCTTAATACAAAATTTTGGTTTTAATCCTTGTTGAAGGGACGTCTAGGTAGGAGTACCTCACTTGGATCCACCAATTGCTAAAACGGTAGTTAAACGATGAAATCGAGTTGAAATCAGTGGAGTTCGATATGCAGTACGGCAAATAAAGTGAAATATTTTCAACGTTACAACTCGAAGTAAAGCATTGGTCACTGATTATACATTTTGTCGCTCACCGATTGCTAGTTGCAAACAAATCATTGCACCTCAATGGACGATTCCAAAATGAAATTTGATCGAGTTTTCTGGCAAATTTCGGAAACCTGAACGGTAGTTGTTCTTCCGGGGTTCCAAAATAAATGTATACGCCATTTAGGACGTTCCACTTGCCAACAAGAATAAATAGCTGTTTGAAGCACGACATATATACCAGTATGCTTTAAAACACAAAAATTGAAACATTTACCCAGTCACTTTTTATAGTTTTCTAGCCTCACTGGTGTTTATTTCATAAGAAGTAAATGTACCCCCCCTGCACTTCACTATGGATAGGGCAACTTTCTGTGGGGGAAGTACAGAAGTTCCAAAGATTTCAATTTTGCAATTTTGCAGTTAAAGTATTATTGTTTTTAAATACAAATTACCAAATCTGCAAAAATTATATAGTTTAAATGGATGCTGTTTAATTATAACACCACTGTTTTCTATGTGTCGAAACACTAAGTGAATGTGGTACAAGTCTTGAAGTTCAGCCAAAATCAACCGTGATTGGGTAAGTTTTGACAGCTACAATACCTGTAACTTCTATGGCGCTTGTAAAGATCAGGGGCGGAACGTTTTTTTGCGGGACTGCAATAGAATAAGCTTACGCTTTAGACTATTTTTTGTTTAGGCTTAGGTTTAGGTATAAAAGCTCATTCTAACGCTTGGGCTTAGGCTTAGAAATAATATACGTATACTACTGTTACGGCCCTGTTCTATACGTTGGCCTAAATTTTCAACATTGAATTCGTTTCAGTTTTGTTTATTGTAAAATTTAGTTTTATACCACTGCATGTGTTCAAGTTTTGTCGTTTGGGATAGAAAACTATTTTTAGTTTCCTGTTTTGTTTCCGTGGAACAATCGACGCACTTGAAGTTCAAGATTTCGCGTTCCTATCAGTGTGAGATACTTAATTTTAAAATTAGAATATCAGGCCTGTTGCCAGAAGAGCGCTAAGATCCTCAGCTCCCGTAGACAATTATTGCTATTACCTAGAAAAGTTTGAGCCAAGCTTGTAATCGCTATTACCGAATGCTACTCGTTGAAAAGCTTTGGTCTCGTAACAAGTTGATTTGGCTACAGGCGTATATGGTCCAGGAACGCTAAAATTACTGAATAAGGGCGGCCAAGAATTTGGAAACATGGTCACGTTTATACAAAATTTTGAAGGCGATTTGTATACTCAACTGGAAACTGAAAACTTCCGGACAATAATCCCAATACGGGGTTTGGCACAGGCATTTTTCCCTTTTGCTATAAGGCTTGTTTCTTTATTTCTAGCATATGTTTGCATTCCAAGCAAAAGCGAGTGCATTATATATATTGTGTCTGATTAATAATTGCAATTATTTTCTTTATTATGATTTTAACTGCAGTTTTGCATGTGGTTTGTTGCGTGTTGCTTATGTTGCATGCTTTATTCATCGACAATGTTATAATTCAACGCATGAATGGTGTACGTAAACGTAATTGGAGTGTATATATTCCGCTCAATCTTGACTCGTAACGAAAAATTGACCAATGAGAACTAACTGTTAATGCAGGTCCGTAACGAGATTAGGTGATAGCAACCGCTCAACAATTTAGTAAAATTTTGCCTTCCCCCGTAAGACAAGTTTTAGCCCCAGTTGTAAGTCTTGTGAAATCAACAGCGTGTGTGTTCTAAAATCGGTTTGCCCTCGCTACGGACCCGTAGACAAGGCGAGGGGTCAGGGGAGGCTCACCCCCCTGGAAAAAATTTTGGCCCCCCTAGAGAATTTTCAACCTTGCTTGTAACTCATTGAAAACCCTTGAATGCCCCTCCTAAAAATTTTTTAGCCCCCAATATCAAAGTGGGTTGGCTACAGGCCTGCTTCGCTAGCATATTGACATTGCTGCGGGCCTATGTCAATATTACAGTGCCAAACAGTATAAAACAAGCTTTTCATAGTTCATTCTTGGTGTCTAGAAGGCAATTACGGATTAGAATTTAGATAACGGATTGTAGACGGAACGTCTTATCAAATGTTTATGGTGAAATTTGGAATTGAATTCTCGATCACTCCGAATCCATTGATGGTAATTACACTTAATTTGATTATACAAATGATTGTTTAACTGAATTTTCGCGGAAATTTGATTATAACAACTCAAAGTATCTGTTACCTATTTTCATACCAGTAAGCTTTGAAGGTATATTCATAAGCAACGTAGTTACACTATAGCCAATAAGATAAGTGAACAATGTGGAGTCCATACAACAGGGAACCGGATTGGTTGATGAATTATTAACGCTCTGTTCCCGAACAGGAAAAGGGTACCGTCTGGCTGGAGATATGAAATAAATATCAGTCACCCCCTCTTTTATTCGAGTCATTTCAGTATATCATGATTAACAGAGGCGCTAATGCAAAGTGACACTGTTGTTCGTTTGTAATCGCGATAGTCGCTCCGGCCAATGCAACGAACAGGAGCGGAACAGTATTATAAGCGTATTCCTAAACCTAAGCCTAAGCCTAAGCCTAAGCCAAGCAAAAATAGTCTAAAGTAAGCTTATTCTATTGCAGTCCCAAAGAAAAACGATCCCCGCCCCTGATCTTTACATGGGGCGTCGCACCAAAACCAAAAGTTTGAACATAAATTATGTGACTTTCTAGTGTCAATGACCATATTCTCCAATGTGTGTTGTACAGCATGTAATGTCAGTTAGTAAATTGACCATAGGTGCGATATACATTTGAGAATATGGTCAGTTTTATGTTACGTATTGTAACAAACAAGAGCATGTAGCAATTTCTGTGACAATTTTCGTTGTTTTGGTAATGTTCTACTTGTGGCAGCAAAGAGTATGCCGTCATATTTGCTTGCCTGGTCAAAAGTGTTGCGTTTCTGGCAACGACAAAACGTGTTCTTTATATTTGATGTTCCGCATGCTCTGATTTTCTGGAAACGATGTTTAAGTAGTAACAACAAAGTATATATTTCAACGCGGTTTCGCTGCGTTGAAACGGTTCTTTTTCAATTGGGTTTTGTTTTGGTATTCTCAGCTGGATGTAGAACCTATATCAGTTAGCGGAAAACTAGATTCAGTAATTTGAAACGTGACTAAGTTTAGTGTTGTGTACCTGTGAACTGTTGTACGTTGTTGTACAGGTTCCAATACATTAATACGGTTATTGTTATTCATAGGTTTAGGCAAAGGTTTATCTATGCATAGGCTAAAACCTTTTGCCTAAACCTAAACGATAACCATAAATATTGGTAGAAGCTGTAAATGACTAGTAACTTACGGAAAAAATAGATGCTACGTTCGGTTGAGAATACTTCTGAACATGGATGTGTCGTCGTAAGCCAATCTGCTATTTTATGACAATCACTAAATTGGCCTTGACCAAATTGGTTTTGGCTGCAAATAGCTGTTTAGCCTAGGTCAAATTGCTATTTATTTCCATAGAATACCACACTCAAAATAATATTTCTGATATTTAAGAAAAAATTTCTTACATTTAAGAAATATGATTAGGAAGTTTCACTTGAAAAGTATTTCTGTTATAACAGCAAATATTTCAGAAAAGTTTTGAAATAAAGTCAGAAAATAAACGTTTTGCAATTATTTTTTGAAAAATTGTCTCAAATTTCAGAAAAAACATGTCAGATATGCCACAGAAAAAATACTTTTCTGAATAAATTCAGAAATACTTTTTTGTGTGTAGATTGACGTAGCATAATTTAGAACCAACGCTGACTGGGTATCAGTAGTGCGTTTGACATCAAATTTAATACCACTTTAGCCTAAGCGAAACTGCTATGTGCATTGAAAAAGCGCAACGGCTTGCGTCAATTAGTAATTGACTTGAACAGCAGATTGGCTTACGGACATACCGTAACCGATAGAATGCGATCGCATGTTTTTGCAGATTCGTGTCGTCAACGCGTTCCGCGCCGGCATTGACGCTCGTGGCGGTGGTCCGTTGCCGCCGGGCGCTCGTCGATTCCAAGAAGTGACGGCGCAGTTGCAAAAAATCCAAGAGCGTCGCTCGTCGTCGATAACGTCTCCAACGTCGCTTGAACGAATGCCGCCAACTCATCCGTCGAGGATCGAAGAAGAAAGTAGCGGAGCTGGCGGTGAGAAAACTACCAATGCAACGACTGCCGTATAAAAAACAACAACAACAACAACAACAACAACAACAACAACAACAACAACAACAACAACAACAGCAACAACAACAACTGCGATCTGGCGATAATGAAGCGTTTTCAATCATGATAGATCGTACGCAGTTCGTATCTTGAAATGATAACGAAACCTGTATTGATATGTGCAACTACTACCAAGAGTGGATAATGACAAGAGTGTGCAACTTTTGGAGTCCCGCATGGTACAAAATGTACCACAGCGTGTTGCGTGTTGGCCGACCCACGTTCTTGCGTAGAGGAGGGGGTCGCTATCACATGATTACCCTTAAATTAAACTGAAGGGGTGCATGTTTGACGCCGTATACATAAAGTGCCATGGTTCGCACCGGTTGTACCCCCGTCGAAATAAAGGGGGTAGGGCAAAAACGTAACGCGTGCCGGGTACATTGTTTTCTACACAGAATGTGCCCAGTTGCACACTTTTGTTAAATAGCGATTATCCACTTTTGCTACTACTAATGAGGGGAGTATGCAAGAGATATATACCGAAAACAAAGGCTCTTGTACACACTTGCCTTGTAAATGGTTCGAATTTGTTAGATTTTGGCATAATTTATGCTTGATATGGAGACAGACGCAAGCATCTCAGGCTGACACGCAAAGTTAGGCTTAGGCGAAATCCTAAGTTTAGGCTTGAGTGTGTTAATCCTGTATAGACAAGAAAATATAGAGAACTTTACCGTAGCGTATTAGCTTGGACGGAAAGTGTAGAAGATTCTAGGAGATAGGTTATTAACGTTGACATTTGCTGTTATCGTTTCAATGACTGCGATTTATCGCAGTCAAATGCGAACGTGCAATTTTGTCTGTGCTTGGAAATACAAGCGTACGGTATCATTTGGTAAGGCGTAAAGTATACTTGCACACCACTGGACTACATTTATATGTTTGTGCTAAAGAAATACTATATGTTGATATTGTCAAATGTGTCGAGCACCTATCATCAGTTCGTAATAGGTTTTCAAATGCATCGAACTGTGGGAGTGACCGATTTGAAATTTTCAGCTCGAGTAACGCATATCAAACACGAAAAGTTTACTGTATTGAACTTAGCTATTTTCTAGTTTGAATCCTATTTATCCCTCCTTTTGCATAAGACCCTGGTACAAGCATTGACCAGTTGCAAAGAACAACGGCGGTGCAGTTATCTGTGGGACTGCAATAGATTATGCTTAAGCTTTAGACTAGCGTTTTTTGCTTGGATTTGGAATAAGTTCATTCTTACGCTTAGACTCTGAGGCTTAGGAATATATTTATGCTACTGTTATAAAGCCTTGTTCTATACATTGGCGCACAGTATTTGAGAATATAGGCATACGTGAATGCATGCCGTACGCTTAATCTCTCAACTGCTGGCATATTTTATAGCTTGAAAATAGCAATGTTTCAAAGGTTATGATTTAATATTTCTAAAAATGAATTTGCGCGTTTGTGAGTGCACTTTGGTGTTTGTCAGATTAAGCCATTCAGCAACGCATTTTGTTGTTAGACATGTATAGTCGTTAATTTTTCGTCGATATGTATTGTTGCAATTCAAGTTGACGGTTGAAATTTAAATCACCGGTTGAAATTTGAATCAACGGTTGAAATTTAAATCACCGGTTGAAATTTAAATCAACGGTTGAAATTTAAATCAACGGTTGAAATTTAAATCAACGGTTGAAATTTAAATCACCGGTTGAAATTTAAATCAACGGTTGAAATTTAAATCACCGGTTGAAATTTAAATCAACGGTTGAAATTTAAATCAACGGTTGAAATTTAAATCAACGGTTGAAATTTAAATCAACGGTTGAAATTTAAATCAACGGTTGAAATTTAAATCAACGGTTGAAATTTAAATCAACGGTTGAAATTTAAATCACCGGTTGAAATTTAAATCAACGGTTGAAATTTAAATCAACGGTTGAAATTTAAATCAACGGTTGAAATTTAAATCAACGGTTGAAATTTAAATCAACGGTTGAAATTTAAATCAACGGTTGAGATTTAAATCAACGACGTATACAAACAAGCCCGCAGCCAGCTGACCTTGCTATTGGGGGCTAGAAATTTTCAGGAGGGGCATTCAGGGGTTTTTAATGATTGGCAAGTATGGTTGAAAATTTTCTAGGAGGGAAAAAATTTCCAGGGGGGCTGAACACCCGCGCTTCCCCCCTTGGTTACGGGTCCGTATTCAAAGCGAGTAATATATCTGATATATTCGGTTTTGAATTTTTCAGAGATAAAATTAAAAAAAATCACTTTTAGCAGGCTATGTGATAATGTTTTGAATAATTCAGGTCAAAAAATTATTTTCGATGAGGTTATACCTGTTCGATACCGTAATCTTGGCAACGCCCATAATTCTTCATAGCAATATTATGAAGCTTTTCGACCAAAAAAACTGATTGAAACCGTGTATAATTGTAAATATTTCGCAATTGATGGTCAATTTTGAAGTATTTATTTCGTACTAAAAGCATTACTTTGCGCACAGTTTTTAGAGTAAAACACGTTATAGATTAAGCGAGTTAAAACATTTTCTCGCTAAGTAGGCTCTCAGTCGCAAGAAAAACAAACATAACAGTTTAGTGTTTTCCTAAAATGAAAACCTGGTTTCGGCGCCGATAGCAGCGCAATCAGCGAAGATATATTTTAGTCGGCTGTAAATTAGGTTCAATGACTGCTGTAAGGTATAACTATTACTGGTTCACCATTCAGAGCTCATATATACTGTCACTTTTTAATTATGCCTTCAGTGTTCAAACGTTATATATACATATATATGAATGTATAAATTGTTATTGACGTTCGACTATTTTTCGGTAATACTACACATAAACTGGTGTTAGGTATTGGTAACTTTTAGATGTTGGGGCCAAATCAGAACGAAAGCGGGTACGATAACGCCGTCTGATAAAAATTGGTGAAAAAAAATGGTACAATCCCAATCATACTAATTTTTAGTTATAAGCCCCGCATCAGAAATTTTTGAATCTGCCTCCGGAAGCGCAATAAAATTTTTTACGAGAAAACGAATAATGAAAAGTATAAATTGTTGTGGTGTAAAATCGGAATAGGAAACAGATCAGTTAAGCCCTATTTCCACGTGCAAGTTTTGGCTGCGAGAACTTGCACCTGCAAATTGCACGCAGAACTTGCATTTTTTCGTCAGCCATTGAGAAAGCGGCTGCTATAAATTAAGTGAACTCGCATGGCTGTTCACACGTGAACTAAATTCATAGCTATGATTTTCGATCAATTATTTGCAGCTACCAGTTTTTCGAACGAGATTTGCACAAAACTTGCAAGTGCAAGTTGCAGCTGCAACTTCTCGCAGCAAAAAACTGCACATGTGAATAGGGCTTTGCTTAAATATACATCGCAATAGCAATTACGTATGATTTTATTAACACATAATTTGAGTTACTTTAGGTTAAGTTGAACTTTACGTTTATCAGTAAAATTATATATAGCTTTATAGCATAGTACTTAATGTATTACAGATTATGTTATTTTGTGCGTTTAAGCGTGATTTGCGGCGGATCCGTAAATTTCAGACGATGGAGCTGACAAAAGTTATTAAACGCAATTTTTACTGTATGCCATATATGTGCTAATTTTTTGAAGAGGAAAATTGTAAGGTTGGATTGAGCTCGTCAGGGTCTTTTCCGTTATTTCCTTCCCAGACCGCGTTTGCCCAAATATCGTTGGATTTAAATAATGGTTGCATATTCGAGCTCCCTAAACCCCGGACCCAAAAAAATTTTTGTCAAAAAATTTGACAAATTATATACGATTAAATGCATCGTGCGCAGCTGAGTCCAATGGTATTAAATTTTTTGCAATCAGACAATTGGTTAGAGTACCATCGTTTCATGACTCATATTTTCTGACGGGGTGCATACGCTCCCCGCCCCCACCGGCTCTGGATCCGTTAGCGAGCGTGATTGCTGAACTATAGTTAACGTACTGGATAATATATTGGTGTGTGATTTTTAGTGATGTTATTAAATCGCTAGTAGTTGCAGTTTCGTTGTATTGAAAATATTATATATTTATTAATGTTTTTTTAGTTTTCTTCAAACCAAATTTAGTGTATAGAATTTTTCTTCTGCGGCATAAAACTGTCTCTGGAAGGTTGAAATGTCCTATAAATTAAGCGTCTAAAGTTAGCTTAGTACTTTGAAATGTCGATTTTAAAATTGAAATTACGTTAAAAACTATTACCTGATAACAGTTATTGGCAATTAAAAAATATTAAAACACGACTTCGAGTTCAAGTTTTAAACCAGGAAATTATAGAAAGTTCTAGCTATGTAATTTTTGTTTAACTTTAGTTTAGCTTCAAAATTCTCCAATAGACCTATGAACTCTTTCGTAGTATTTTTGCTAAATATTGCTATAAAAGTTAACATGTGGTTAAAATAGCAACTGGGAAATTAACAGTTTTTATAAAATTTATTTTTTTAAAAAAAATTAACTACTCAAAAAAGTTTTATGTTAGGATTTTTCACAGCTCGATGTAGAAGCTTAGCGATACACAAATTGCCTGACAATGCAATGTTTTGTAAACTTCAGATTATAGTGAATGGTACGCTTCGAAAATTGACGAAGTTAATTGCGTTTGAGCTACCCTGTTAGCGTGTTATAATTTCAACTCTGCACCTGTTTCAAATCAACTATTTTAAGTACTTACTACTAAGTGGTAATACACTCGCAGTTGAGTTATACGGCTACTTGGGACTTGTTTCATGGTTGCAAATGCTATTTTATTTCTAATTTAGAAAGTTCAGTGCGAATCTTTATTTTGGGCTCTCAAATCAAACCAACATCATGATATGAAAGTTTGTAAGAACAAAATAACTATTTTGTTTGTGAAGCTTTGCTGGTGATATACCTCGTCGTTTATACTTCATATTTCATTGTTTGTATATATATATGTATATATTTATAAATATGTATATATGCATATATATAAATATATATATTTATATATATCAGGGTTTCAACAGGAACTTCATTTTACAGGAACAGGAACAGGAAATGAACGTTTTTGTTTTGCATGAAACAGAACAGGAAGTTAAAATCAACTCACTGGAATTAACAGTGTTACTACTTAACCAATTTTTCCGAGTGTTTTTTGAGAGAAATAATTTAAGTTCGAGAAAAATTATTAAATCTTTTGCTATTCTCTCAGCCATGAATTTTCGTGGCGAACAACAACACATCCAAAAATAAATGGCCATAACAAATATGGAATCTTTGTTAATATTTTTGCTTTATGTCTGACTATGTTTTGTTACAGCTTCTTTTGTTTCTGCATAAACGTATAAATTGGCTATTTCTTGACGTTTTGACTATTTTTTATGTATTGTATTTGTGTTGCATAAATAATAATTATATTAATATGTTTATTATTTGTATAATTATAGGTATACCAATATATTTTGCATCGATCGTTTCATACGTGTGTCGGCTACATCAGAAACGAAGATGGAGGTGACCTGGGCCGTCCAAGGTCCAGGTCTCTCGAGCCATTTTGATGCTGCCGCATGCGTATGCGCAAAAAAGGGAGTCCACAGCATTGTAAGATACAACTTCTCAATGAATCATTCAACTGAGCAGATGCTATTGTTGTTTTAGCCAAAACATGATAAAATCAGCCAATGTTACTTTTAAGGGCGTAGCAGTAGATTAAGCCTATTCCTAAGCCTAAGCCTAAGCGTTGCTAAAATGTGTTCCTAAGCCTAAGCGTAAGCGTTGCTAAAATGTGTTCCTAAGCCTTAGTCTACGCGTTGCTAAAATGTGTTCCTAAGCCTAAGCCTAAAGCCTAAGCAAAAAAGTTAATCTACAATCTAAACCCACTCTTTTGTACACCCACCAGAAACCTGGACGTCCCTTAAAGTAAAACGGGACGTAAAATGGATCAAAAATTTTAACAAAGAAGTTTCTATAGTCACAGTAATATTTTCAACGCAAACGAATAAATTGGAGCAGGAAATTTACTGCAGTAAATGACACTTCTATGCACTGAAACGTTAAATGTTACTCCGTGGATGGCTAGTGTTCACTCCGGTCCCACCAACTTTTACGTTTAAGTTAGCCCAACGCTTTCCTATGCGCAAGTATAAGCCTAAGCCTAAAACCTTAAATCAGCCTGAGCCTAATAAAGTCGTGATCTTAAATGTGGCAGGATGTGGATAAGATCCAGCCAATACATATTTATTTTTAGATGCTAGTATATATTTTATTATATATAATATTGGCAAACTGGGATTTTTGTGCAACTGTGACATCGTTTATTGACTTTTGTAAAGTCTTGCTCTAAAAAGCGAAACAAATGCAAAAATTTGGTTCATCTTCACTTCCAACTTGGATTTTAAGTTTAAAATTAAAATAACCAAAATGGTAAACAATATTCACTTCACTTAATCACAGATAACAAATATTCTAAAACCCTATTGACACGTGCAAGTTTTTGCTGCGGCAACTCAAGTGTTGTCCAAAATCCCGTTCGAAAAACTTGCAGCTGCAAATAATTCACTAAAATTCTTATAGCTAGGAATTTTGTTCACATGTGTGAATAACCATTGCGAGTTCACTATGTTTATTGCCGCCGCTTTCTCAATGGCTGATGAAAAAATGCAAGTTCTGCGTGCAATTTGCAGCTGCAAGTTCTCGCAGCAAAAAAATTGCACTTCTGAATAGAGGGTTTAATCGGAAATCTTGTGTTTAAGTACCAAAAAGGTTGATTGGATTTTAACGAACGTTAATTAGTTTCGTTAAGTCTAAAAAAACTATGCTTAAACAAAAGTTAGTCTGAAATTTTAGCTTACTCTATTGCAGTCCCGTGATAAAACGGAACGCACATGCAAAAGCAACGCAAGTCGTTGTTTTTGAGAGCTTTGTCGCGTTTGAAAACAATACTAGAAGCCGAATATATTCATTATTTTTTTTGCTTGTAGTAGAAATTGGCTGGCTTGACAGACAGCGTTTCTTTTATATGCTAAAATGGTGCGTTAAAGATACATGTCATTTGTGTGTTTTTAATTTTATGATTTGAATTTTAAAACGTATTAAAAGCCGTGGCATATAATTATCAATTCTACTCTGTACATGGTGTGTTGCTGAAGGCTTATTAAATATAATTCATGAATGGTTACATTTTTTTTGCTTCGAGTAAAATTTTATTATTGAATTTCTGTAAAATACAGCTTGATTCCGTTGTCACTTGACGTCCAGTTCGATAAATTTACTTTTGTAAAAAGTTTGGCCAGTGTATAGAACAGGACCGTAACAGTAGTATAAGTATATTCTCAAGCTTACCCCTAACCGTAATAATAAGTTTAGACCAGGGTGTAAACGGATAGTAAAAATAACGATGACGAAGACGGAAAATAGAAAACGGATATTGAACTATAAAGTTTCAAGGATGTTTTATTTTTGCGCTAAAACATTTGAGGCGTGCAAATATTCACGGTGCTTTTTAAAATATTATTCTAAATTATTAAAGACAAACTAACGGAAGCATCGAAATTTTTAAGATTTTGGATGAATTTCGTAAATTTTTTCATTCCCAACAATTATAGAGCATCTCTAGTGAAAAATTGCCAGATAAACGGAAACAGATATCCGGTTACACCCTGGCTTACACTTAAGCCTAAAGCGTATTCATAAGCAAAAAAACTAGTTTAAAGCTTAAGCTTACTCTATTGCAGTCTCACAGATAAACATTCTACCCCTGATCTTAATGTGGTCCCAGCCGTTTTAAGTTAGGTTGACAGCTGCTGATGATGTATCCACGAACGCGAATGGACAAAACTGTCAAATTAACGTTGAAAATTGTCCTGTTTGCATGAGAACAACCAAAATGCTCAGATGTGCAAAAAAAATTTAAATGGGTAAACGCCGGCTGGGAGGATAACGAAAAAAAGACCTTTCGTCTGTTTGATATCTGACTGTATATTCTAAGACCGGAACAGTAGTATATTAAGCGTATTCCTAAGCCTAAAGCCTAAGCCTAAAAGCCTAAGCGAAAGAATGAGCCTATTCCTAAGCCTAAAAGCCTAAACGTAAGAATGAGCCTATTCCTAAGCCTATTCCTAAAGCCTAAGCACAAAAATGTTAGTCTAAAGCTTTAAACTGACTCTGTTTACAGCCACTCCGGAAAACGATCCGGCCCTGTTTCTATACATGGGTCCGTAATTGGCATAGGAGTTTGATGTTGTTAATCGCTTGTTAAACTGTCGTACGAATTTCGTAAAAGCAGTTTTGTCCGTTCAGAATCGTTCGATTGGTGCATTAGTCGCTGAACTATCATGAACAGTAGAAGTAGCACACCCTGAAATTAAACGAATAAACATAAAAGTGAACTATTTTTAGGGCCGACGCAGTATAAAAATTAAACGGTTGCATACATTTTCAACTGGCAAACGCCATCAACACTTTGCATTAAAATTCATGCATTCACAGCGTGAAAAATGGTGAGTCAAATTGACTCTTTCCGAAATAGGCGTTTCATGTCTACACAAACTGAAATTCGACTTTGCCTGAGTCAAATTCGACACTCAATTTGACTCTGGCGGAGTCGAATTTTTTTGACTCAGTTTGTGTAGTCAGAAAAAGTCTATTTCAGAGAGAGTCAATTTGACTCACCATTTTTTGTAGTGCATGTGGCACAAGGAATAAATTTACGGTTTCCTAAGCTGAAGATCGCCCTCAACCCATGGGTCAAATATTAAAATACATTTGTGCAAAAAGGTTTTGTTTTTAGGTACTGTCTTAAGTATACTCATACCGTGCGAATCAAACAAGCTAACACTTCTGTAGTGACCCGAATAAGAGGGGTGATAATGAGAGCTAGGGGGGTCCCCATGTTGAGTCTCAATCAATTGGAGTCCGTATCCCTAATAAAGGTCCGTAAGCGGATAGCGTCCCTAAACCCTAATTATAGTCCATAAATGTCAATTTTGTCTAATTATTGCGCATAAATGATTCCAGGCTCAAATAAAGTTGAGTTCGAAACTTTAAAGCATACGTTTGAAGGTTACATTCCTATGTATATATAACCTTGCATTATCGATCAAACTTTTGATTCAAGACCAATAAACGTTTAATTAATAACAGATAGTTGCAACACCGAATATATGTCAGTAACGAAGGTCGGCGGAGGGCGGATTAAAAGAAATATCAGTCCGTAACCGAATAACAGGGGGTGCCCTCTAGACAGGCCAAATAAATATCAGTCCCCCTCTTATTCGGGATACTAAAGTGTTTAGGATGGTTAAATTTTAACCAGATGCGCATAAGGAAAGGAATAAATATGTATATTTCTTCAGAAATTATCGAGGGACAACAAATAAGACTCGTTCACAAAACAACTATTAAATGTCAGGTGGTGCTCTATAGAAATAGAATATTGGCAATACCCCTGATCTTCATGAGCGTTCACTGTTGACACTTGGTGTTTTACTATCTGTTTGAAGAGGTGTGTTTTCAGTTTAGACGTCTTGTTTAATGGTTAAACACTACTGTACTGTAGTGACCCTAATAAGAGGGGGGACTGATATTTATTTGGCCTCTCCAGAGAGTACGCCCCCTTGTTATTCGGTTACGGACTGTTATGTATTTTAACCCAAGCTCCGCCACACTTCGTTACTGATATATATCCGGTATTGCAGCTATCCGTTGAATTAAACGGTTTTTACCGCGCAATAAAAGCTTGAGTGATAATGCAAGGTTATGCTTAGTAATGTACTTTCAAAATTTAAGTACGCTTTAAAGTTTCAAACTCAAGTTATTTGGTCCTGGAGTCGTTTATGCGCTACAATTAGGGTTATTTGACATTTATGGACTCCGATTAGGGTTTAGAGACTCTATCCGCTTATGGACTCTTATTTGGAATACGGACTCCTATTGATTCGGACCCAAAATGGGGACCCCCTCTTCTTACCCCCCTCTTATTCGGGTCAATACAGTATGTACAGAACTATATGCTAATCTACTCACAGCTGCAAGCATTATCCCGGAGACCATAGTTGCTGACCATTCAAACCCAAAATGATTGACCAGTGATCCACCAAGTGTTGGCCCAAGGAATGCGCTTAAATACAGTTAAAACGCTTCAGTGATTATTAAACGTGATATTAGAAAACGTTGCAAAATATATACAGAAACGCGAGGCGTAGGCACGGAATATGGACGCCTTGTAGGAATTTAATGAAAAACAGTTTATTTTATAGATTTTGGCGAGCTTAGTTCCGCGGTATCGTTTTTAAGGCTGCAGGGCCCCCGGTTCAAAAGTTATGGTCATTTAAACTTCAACTTGTCGCTATACCAGTCGTAGTGGGACTACATTTATTGAGCGAAGCTCGACAACACGTAAGCAATTAAGGTAATATGCAAATTAGTTATTAGCTAACTATTCATTTATCGGGCTCGGAGTTTCGCTTCGCTCAATAAAACGTGTACAAACGCCAACCAAATTTGGCTTCTTGTATAAAACAGGGCCGGGTGTCACAGGTGCATTTCCCTCCGGGAAAAACCACCTAGGCGCAATTTCCCCCCGGAAAATTTCAACTAGTTTCATTTTTCCCCCAGAAAAATACATCTAGGTGTATTTTCCCCCTGAAGAAAACCGACCTAGGTGCATTTTTTCAGCGGAAAAAATCCAACTAGGTGTATTTTGCGCCGCGAAAAATTCCATCGAGGTGCATTTTCCAACCAAGGATTACACTAAATGCGAGTGTACTATATTGTAACACATGTATATTATATACATAATGAATACATGATATATTTACATGCTTTTATGTATTGTTCTTTTTTCATGCGGTCTTCATTCCAATGATCAAGGTAAATAACTTTGTCGGTTTTTGTTTGTCCCCCAATTAGAGTGGGGAGTTTAGGCTTTAGACTAATTTTTTGCTTAGGCTTAGGCTTAGGAATAGACTCATCCATACGCTTAGGCTTAGGCTTAGGCTTAGGAATATGCTTATACTACTATTCCGGATTTGTCCTATACGTGGGCCCAAATTTGTATAACGAATAAACCTGGTTAAGCTTTTAATTTACGAACATGTGAATGGTTGGTACTTTTGTTTCCAATCTGGGCGTGGTTGTACTATATTTTTAGGGTCACAACTGCTGAACCGTTGGTCGTACAGCCATAAAAAATGGTACCGTTGAACTCAGCTCGTCGAGATTTATAGGATAGGCGACTTCTTGTTAAGTTTCTAAGAGGTTCACAATCCGTTCCTGAGCCGAAACGCAATTTGCTTTTACATAGACCTGAGCACGCATTATCAAATGTGTGTAGCACCTATTACCAGTTGGTGGAGTCTTGTAACTTTCGAACCCGAGAAAAACGATGTTTGAAATTCAGCACATTTGTTCCATTCGAGTTAGTCTAATTCTGTGCATATTTTGAGATCTGCAATTGTAGCAGTTCGTTCTAGTTTGAAAACCAATTACTAACTGATGGTAGGTGCTATATGCATTTGAGAATATGGGCCGTGATGGTCAGTTAACATACATTTGTATTTTTTCGGTATTTAACTGTGATATATGGGGTGCGTTTTTCAACAACGCGGATTATATAACAGGTTGTTTAACCTTGAACGTGTTTTGGTGCAAATTGTATTTAGATAGGCTCGAGCCCGTAGCCAAGGGGGGGCAGGGGGAACGGCTTAGCCCCCCATCTGTAAAAATTTTGGCCCCTCCTAGAAGATATTTAATCGGGCTGGTAAGTCATTGAAAACCTTTAAATGCCGCTCCTGAAAATTTTTTAGCCCCTCTAGCAAGGTGGGCTGGCTACGGGCCTGGATAGGCTTAAGAAAGTAATCTTGATTACTAATTGAATTCCCTATTAGCTGTAACTCTGCGGGCACGCCCGTAAGCAGCTCTCTTTGCTTGGAGGTCCCAGTAAATTTTCAGCAGGGCATACAAAGGTTTTCAATGACTGCAACGTTGAAAATTCTGTAGGAGGTACCAAATTGTGCTTCGTGAGGCTGAGCCCTCCGACCCTCTGTCTAGCTATAGGACCGTCTGCGGGACATTGCGAAACTTAAATCACATTATTTGTTTTTACATTTCTATTCGAACTTTATTTATTATATATCTAAAATGAAATATGCTGGAAAAACAAACCCCAGTGACATTGCACTTGAAAACAATCCTGATACGTTTCCATAAAGTTGAAAATTATCTGCGATTCCTTTTGCCCTAAAAGCGAACAATACACTTTTACAGATATAGACCTTAAATTAGAAAACACTATAGAAGCAATTAATAGATCAACAATTATTCGAAACGTCAAATTGGCACAGTTAGTGATAAAGTCGCAAAAAATGTTGGCTTAGCATAAATTGCCAATGGAAAGAACAGGGGCGGAACAGTATTATAAGCATATTCCTAAGCCTAAACCGAAGCCTAAAGCTTAAGTGTAAAAATGAGTTTATTCCTAAAGCGTAAACCTAAGCCTATAACTAAGCCAAGCAAAAAATAGTCTAAACCTTAAGCTTACTCTATTCTAGTCCCACAGAAAAAACGTTCCGCCCCTGATTTTTACATGGGCCGCATAAGTTAAGGCTTAATAGCGAAACCTTTTCCTAAATATAAGCCTAAGCCTAAGCTTCAGCCTAGCCAACATCTGTAGGTGGAAGCGTACAAGAGCCAATTATTCGCTACTATTTTGTGGCCGTCGTTTTTAACCAATCAATTTCGGCAATAAATATTACAACCTCACCGAGCTGCATTGACGCATTCGTTGAATGGTGGAATGATCACAGCGCCTGCGCCAATCCCAACCAATAGCAGTGAAACTGCAATTATCCACAGTTCTCTGAAATGTGTAACAAAACAAAAATACGTTCTGGAACAATATAAAAAATTCCTCATCAAAACACTGGGCCATGTAAAAGATCAGGGGCAGACAGTTTTTCTATGGTACCAGAATAGAATAAGCTTTAGCTTTAGACATTTTTTTGTTTGGTTTATAGGCTTAAGCTTAGGCTTAGGAATATGTTTATTCTTACGCTTAGGCTTAGGTTTAGGCTTAGGAATATGCTCATTCTTACGTTTAGTCGTCTTAGGCTTAGTGATATGCTTATAGTACTGTTCCGTCCCTGTTCTTTACATTGCTCAAAACACAGATAATTTTTGTTGTTTTATTGTTTTTATTAAAATACGAAATATATAAACATACGATCGCGCTCCCGCAACCAGCTAACCTTGTTTCTAGGGTGACTAAAAAAAATTTCAAGAGTGGCATACAAGGGTTTAAGATGACTTAACAAGCAAGGTTGAAAATTTTCTAGGGGACAAAATGCTGCCATGTGGGACTGAATCCCACATGGCACCTTGTCGCTGCAGGCGCGCATACGATTTGTACAGAACGTACGTTGGCAAATTAAGTAACGGCGATGGGCCCATGAGCAAATAGCCAAACACAAACGCTGCACATCCGAAAATCATAAGCGGTAATGCGGTTCCCTGAAATATGCTTACATCGTTAGCTCTGACTCGTTCGTTTATTAACGTTCTATTCATGTATTTCAAGAGTTTGAATTGGGTAATTCAGAGTGTAACCGAATATCCGTTTCCGATAATTTGATTACTATCCGTTTCCGTTTCCGTTATTGTTGCTATTCATTTACGCCTTGCAATCATACCCGGAATGTGCTATTTAAGACTACTTGTTTATGCCAGGTTCACGTTACAACTGGGGCAGCTTTGGACAGGTTTTGTCCATATTAGATAATTGGGTAACATTTTGTCTCCTTTTAGATCCCATATCGTATTCAAACATTCGCATTTGTCTGCAATTACCATGTGTATGTCATCTTTTGTTCTTCAATATTATTGATATTCGAGTTTTGTCTGTTGACCCGATATACGAGCCCGAATTTTAACGTTGACGTCGAATCAGCATGGGACAAACGGTGTCCCATGTACCCCGGTTATAACGTGAATCCCGCATTAGCTTCCCCTACACCTTGTTACAATTTGAAAAGCGGTAAAACAATGGGTACCTTTTACTTTCGAATCAGCACCGAACGGTTGCGTAAACCAGGACGCAAAATTACTTAAAACCTTTAGTTTTACTAATCATGAGCTGTTCAGCATGGTAAGTTTGGGGGGTGACAGCCCCCATGTCGCTTAGTTAGTACTCGTTTTCAGGCACATGTATAGAACAGGACTGGAACAGTAATATAAGCATTTTCCTAAGCCTAAGCCTAAACCTAAGCGTATGGATGAGCCTATTCCTAAGCCTAAGCCTAAGCCTAAGCAAAAAAAAATCGTGTAAAACTTACACTGACTCTATTATAGCCCCTTCGGAAAACGATCCGGCCCTGTTCTATACATGGGCCCGTTTTCATAGTTTCTTCTTGGTTTGAGTTGTCATACCTAATGTGCCGTCCTTCCAATTAGGCACTCTGCAATTCGTTTTTTGCTGATTTTTATTGCCTCACAGCAAGGTGGGATCTGCTAAATTTCAACTTGAAATACTGCTTGCAGACAAAGACTCGCCGCCAAAAATGTAGAAATTGTTACACTGGAATCATAGTCAGCTGGAGCCGAATCCGGAACTGACATCCTCTTGAAATTGTAGCCGGATACGAAGCTGGAGCAGCCATCGACTGGAATTCTAGCCGGATTCAAAACCGGAACAGACATCCTCCTGGAATTCTAGCCGGAATCAACCTGGAATTCTAGCCGGAATCAAAACCGGGACAGACATCCTCCTGGAATTCTAGCCGGAATCAACCTGGAATTCTAGCCGGAATCAACCTGGAATTCTAGCCGGAATTAAAACCGGGACAGACATCCTCCTGGAATTTTAGCCGGAATCAAAACCGGAACAGACATCCTTCTGGAATTCTGGCCGGAATCAAAACCGGAACAGACATCGTCCTGGAATTCTTGCCGGAATCGAACCTGAAGCAGACATCTTGATGAAATTCTTGCCGGAATTTGGAATTCCATTGCAATCCTGACGTCACCGCCTGCATCCTACAGCAGCGGCATTCGACTCAACAGAAAAGATAAACGCGACGCCAAAAAGTCTACTCATAACATGCCGTCATTTCAATGATAATTCAGCAATACTATGACTCAGACAAAATAGACTCTGAAAATGATTTTGGGGGGGGGGGGGGAGGGGAGAAGGGGGGGATAGGGAGTTGGGGGGGGTTGGGTGTGTGGTTGATTTTTTTTTATATGCATAGCAGAAAAGATATGCTGAAAGAGGGGGGGGGTAGGGGGGGGGTAGTCGGAATGGAAATATGAGAGAAAGTATCTCTGAGAAAAATAAGAAAGAGAGAGTAGGTAGAATATATCTAAACAATAAAAAGAAAAAAAATAATAAAAAAAAGAGTGAATCAGACAGAAAGAAGAATAAAAATTAAAAGGAATATAAATTAAAAGTAGAATCTAAAGATAAACTGTATTATCGTCAAGCTATGGACACAAGGCAAATAACGTATAATTAAGGGATAACCCAGTCCGGATATATCAGTAACGAAGGGCGGCGGAGCGTGGGTTAAAAATAAATAACAGTCCGTAACCGAATAACAAGGGGACGTTCACTATGGAGAGGCCAAATAAATATCAGTCCCCGCCCGTCTTATTCGAGTCATTACAGTACAGTTCAAAATTTGCAGTGAGTTTACTCGTAGAATGCTCTAAATTGTGTAAGAAACTATGTATTGTCTATAAACAAGGTACTGCAGAATCGAGCATTGCCGTGTTCAGAAACGGAATGAAACTGTTGTATGAAGATTTCGGAAAATATACCCAACAGTTGTAATGCGCTGCGCCGTTCCGCGTTTTTACAACGCTTGTGTAGTGACACATTCGAAAATTGAACATATTCGAACTCAATCTATGATTTTTAGGCTATAAATTCACTAAAAGTTAACATTTTTACTGCCTCGAATTGTCACGAACCAAAATTACTATAATCGCGGTCAGTACACAGAGTTCAGTTATTTGTAAAATGGATACAGATTTTGAATGCATGCCACCTGTTTTTCGGTTGCATTTTTTGTCGGAGTTGTTTACGAATTACCTGTATATTAAGTCCAAATAAATGCTACCAAATAACCGTTTTGAAATTTTGTTATTAAACGAAACAATGACTATCGGTTAATAGAGGTTCTGTTCATGTTCTGCAACAGCTACGATTTATAGTTTGTATCGTGGATGGTGCGAAGTTTACTGTTTTTTTGGTGAATTTGGTTCATAAAGTTCAAAATGAGCTCTGATTTAATGTATCGTTCCAACGGTCAATGTTACTTTTAGGGGCGTAACGGTAGATTAAGCGTATTCCGAAGCCTAAGCCTAAGCGTTGCAAAACTGTGTTCCTAAGCTTAAGCCTAAGCCTAAGCGAAAAAATGTCATCCAGAATCTAAACCTACTCTTTTATAGACCAACAAGAAACTTGGACGCCCCTAAAAGTAACATCGGCCGTTTCAACAGACACCCAAGCTTTACAATTACGTTTATGTAGTAAGGTTATATACTCAAAATAATATTTCTAATATTTAAGAAAAAATTTCTTACATTTAAGAAATATAATTAGCAAGGTGCACTTGAAAAATATTTCTGTTATAACAGAAAAGTTTTCAAAAAAGTTTTAAAATAAAGTCTGAAACTAAACGTTTTCCAGTTATTTTTAGAAAAATTGTCTTAAATATCAGAAAAAATTTTCAGATTTGCCACAGAAAATACTTTTCTGAATAAATTCAGAAATACTTTGTGTGTGAAGTTTTCGGAAATGACTGAAGTAAAACAGGATGAGTGTGAGTAGGTCTGCAGGACATCCAAGTGTTGCCAGTTTACCTTCAAGTATCGTGTTTATTTTTGAGAGAGGTTGCAGTCTAATAAGGTTAAGTTTGAAGTATTCCGAATTTTAGTTAAAATGCGTCATAGCTTATATACAGTGTTTTTGGTTCTTTTAAGTTAAAAATTGATTAGATATTTGCTTAGGTAAAAGGCAGTATTGGAAGGCGTCCCTTGCAATGCCGACCATCTATTCTCCGTCTTTGTTACAATAAACAAACTTTTATAGATGCCGAAAATATTTATTCAATTTTTGCACAACAGATTATCGAAGCGTTTTTACGGATATAATATGCAAAAATGGTTTGGTTTTGTTTTTGGAAGGGTACATTTAAAATTTAAAAAGGGTTATTTTACCAACTCAAAGGTTACAGTAAGCTAACCCCAACTGCTAAAGGTGTAAAAGGTACCACATTTTATTCTGATGAACAGTACCCTTATAACCCGGCAAATATTACGGCCGCAAAAAAGTGATTTGTTGCAAGTTCGGGCCAATGTAAAGAACAGGGGCGGAACAGTATTATAAGCATATTCACTAAACCTAAGTCTAAGCCTAAGTCTAAGCCTAAGCGTAAGAAGGAGCATATTCCTACGCCTAAGCCGAAGCCAAACAAAACAATTAGTCTAAAGCTTTTAAGCTTACTCTATTGCAGCCTAACAGAAAAACGTTCCGCCCCTGATCTTTACATGGGCCCCAGTTCGAAAAGGTTGACGGATTTTTCTATGGTAATAAAAACACTAAATTGTCCCTAAGAATGTGATCCGTACCTCTTTTTTATCCGTTATCCAGCCCCAAATTGGTGCGGTCATTGTGTAGATAACCGAAAATAACAGGAACATTAAACCAACGTAGAATGACGATAAGTTGAACTGAAATGAGCCAATGTATAGAACAGTGACGGACCAGTATTATAAGCGTATTCTTGAGCTTATAAGCCTAAGCCTCACTGTAAATTCTGATGAGTTAATTAATCAACTCAGAGAGAGAATTGGTTATTTCTTGCTGTTGTCTGAGTTTTTTAACAATAAACATCTCACTCTGAGAGCTGACATTTAATTCTTGGGTAGTTAATTAATTAACTCACAATGAGTTCAGTCAATTTAGAATTCTGAGTTCTAAAAGACCTTATTCAGAGCTCAGACCTCTAAGTGGATTCAACTCATTCTGAGTTAAAATCGACTCACTGAAATTTATAATGTAATTGTAAGAATGGAAGTTCGGATGCAAAATTATTGTTTGGGGGGGGCAAAAAATTATTTAGGAACATGCTGAGCCCCTAACTACGGGCCCGCGTTCAAGATAATAATACTAATAATAATAATAATAATAATAATAATAATAATAATAATGGTAATAATAATAATGGTAATAATAATAATAATAGTAATGATATTAAAGTATACCCGTTCCAGATGAGGCTCAAGTGTTGGATCGATAAAACCAAACCCTAACGCTGCGACAGTTACGGTAACAAGCATTACGTTAACCGTTGGAATCTTTAACAGACTAACCATTGAAGACTTATCGGTAGGAACTGAAAATACAATAATGTAACCAGCGCTTGATCTTAAGTTCAATACAAAGGATAATTGCAGTGGTGAAATGAACAGTCCGTATAAATGAATCGAACGAGACGAGTACCGACTTATAAAGAATAATACTTATCAGCGAAACTTGTTTAGGTTAGGGTCGTAGAACACGCTATAGGTACGTATACAGGTTGATTATACACGCGATTTCAGTCAATATATCTTTATAATTAAACCTGGAGCGCTTCACATACGTATTTTGTGCAATCTTCCATCATTTATGATAATATAATAATTCGAACAAAGCATATTTGTTCAAGCAAGAAATACTTGATTCTGAGAATATGCTTCGTAGTAAAAAATGACAGCAAATTTCCTGTACGAACGAATATGTTTAGTGTTATAATCAATTTACACATTTTGAAAAATGGTAATCAAAAACATAGCTAAGCGCAACTATTTTTACTAGTATACGTTATGCAAGTGGTTAGGCGGTTGCCCGAAGCATTACTAATAAGAGTCGTTTTTACATACACGCAGCTTGATGTGGGATGAGCCATACGCTAAGAACAGCTGCAATCATCAACAGTCCTCCAGCAACGAAAAATGGAACTCCAAACCCGCCAAGCTGAAATTTACAGTTTAAAGTTAATATTTAAACTACAAAAATTTACTATATTGGGAATATTGTTTTCAGCCATATATGGACATAAACTTTTCAGATCGTGTACACTTCCTCGGGCACTAAAGTTTTGATAACACTCAGATTCTGCCATAACTTTTACATCACATAATGCATAAGCTCAGGTTTACACTGTAAATTCTAATATGTTAATTGGTCGATTCACACGAACAGTTGGTTATTCCTGAGTTAATAACAGTAAACTTTAACGCACTCCACTCTGAGTTAAGTTGATTCTCACTCTGAGTTGAGTTGATTCCGGGAAAGTTGGTTAATTTAATCAGAATAAGTTGAATCAACTCAGAATTATAAGTTCTGATAGCCTTGACTCAGATTGAGTAATTCAACCCATTCTGAGTTAAAATTATCTTACTGGAATCTACAGTGCAGGCTAGACCACACTTAATTATTAATGTTGGAGTGGACATTTGAAAACTTAGCGAATTGTGTTGATTTTGTCAGCTGATTTGCAAAAACAACTTTCGTTAAACTTTATTAATACTGAGCAATATTTAAAAACAAATATGCTTACATCGTACAACGCTCCACCAAGCGCTGGGCCGACCATAAATCCTAATCCGCTAAACGTTTCCAGAAAACCCTGTGAAATAAAATTAAAATATTCTCAAATTTGAAATTAAAATATTATCAAATTAAAATGGTCGTAGCCAGTTTTATGGTCGCGCTGTAATGTCGCGAGGCGCCGTTCGGCGTACCGTAACTCAAAAAACTTTTGGCTTACAAATTGATGTACTGCGCCTTGCGGCAATACGCGTGGGTTATGGTACGATGCTGGACGGTGATGGATGGCGACGGATAGTGCCAGATGTCATCAAAATGTATAGCGCACCGCTTAATAACAACATTCAGTATTATTGTCACAAAATAAACTAAAAGCTAAATTATTCTTTTATGCTCAAATATGTTCGTTCTTTGAACTTCAACTGAGTATTGGTTGCTTCTTGTACAGTTTCTTCATATTTATGCTTAGGCTAAAGGTTCGGCTAAAGCTTAGGTTAACGGTTAATCTTAAGGTTTGCAAAACCCTGACCTATGCCTAGCCGCTTGTCAAGCCTTTACCTAAAGCCAACCCGTAACAATTAACCTTAAATGTGGGCGACAGTGTACATGAGCTCACTGACGATTTGGTCCATGTTATTTTAACGGGCGTCCAGGTTTCTGATGCGTCTATAAAAGAGTAGATTGAGATTCTAGATTACATTTTTTTGCTTAGGCTTAGGCTTAGGCTTAGGCTTAGGAATTCATTTTTACAACGCTTAGGCTTAGGCTTAGGATTAGGAATACGCTTAATCTACTGTTACGCCCCTCAAAGTAGCATTGGCCGACGATTTATTAATACTTAAATCCGAGTAATGTTTACACACAATATCTAATTATAAGAACCTAACCACCATAGTGGAAACCCGTCGTGGAAACTCGTGAGCAATAATAGTAAACGAAGCTGTCATAAACGCCGCATCGCCAAACGCTGCCGCCAATCGCACAACAAAGCATAGCGCCACAAAAACCGTGCCGCCCGGGCTGCGATTCAGCATTCTGCAATGGTAACATTTTCCGTCTTTGTATACTTTTTCTCACAATTTATACCCCAGATCTTTTAGCTAAGCTTTGTCTTAAACCTAAGCTTATGCTTAAGTCTAAACGTAATTGGGAGACGAATGTGTACAAGAGCTGCAAAATTTGCTTTTGAACTGAAAAATTATACATAAAACTTGGTGGAAAAAATGTATAATACGTATAGCCCATGGTATGTTAGAGTCGGCCTGGTTTCTGTGGGCCTGTAAAAAGAGTAGGACTATATTCTAGACTAATTTTTTTTGCTTAGGCTTAGGCTTAGGCTTAGGCTTAAGAATAGACTGTTTTCTTAACGCTTAGGCTGATGGTTAAGAATACGCTTAATCTACTGTTACGGTTCAAAAAAGTTACATTGACCATAAGTACAGTAAAGAACCCCAATCTTTCTTTACATATTTTACTGTTTTGCCTTTACATTTGACTAAAAATATAAATTAGACGTTTAGTAATTTTATGAAAATAGAACTAAATCAGACTTCTGGTTGCTGTTATTGTTGCAAAAGAGAAATTGTTTTACCAGTATTCATTAAACCTTCAAGCTGACAGTTTACGACAAACTAAAATCGTCCAGACCTTACACGTACCCGAATAATATCGAGGAATATCCGGCAACAAACAAACCTGATGTGTACAAAAATTTAGGACCAATTTTCGTTATCTGAAACAGCTTCTATCAAATAATAATTTGCATATAAATATCAGCAGTTAGTGATAGGGTTTCAAGCTCATCAACTTCTACAGTTGCGGATCACAAAATTTGCACAATAGTAATGGCAAATCAAGTGTGAAAAGTTAGGTGCTACACACATTTGAGAATACGAACAAATGTTTTATATTGAAAATGTGCTGAATATCGAAGCTCACCGATCACTGTTTCGAATGCGGTGGTAGGCGGTACACGAATTGGAGAATACAAATAATAGTTATCATCTCCCTCCGAATATTATCTTTCAGTAATAATAACGGAAAATTAATATTTTGCCTGAATTGAAACATAACATTAAAAACGACACTCACTGTAAAAACGGGGAGTCAAATTGACTGTCTCGGAAACACGCTTTTCCTGACCACACAAACTGAGAGTCAAATTTGACTCCGCCAGAGTCAAATCCGATTCACTGTTGTCTCTGGCGGAGTCAAATTTGAGTCAGTTTGTGTAGTCAGGAAAAGCCTGTTTCCGAGAGAGTCAATTTGACTCCCCATTTTTTACAGTGTACTACTAATAAATCGGGCTTGATAATTTATATATTTAGTATAATCAGGAGTGTATGATACAAGAGTATGCAACTCTTGGAGCTCCGCATGCTACAGAATGTACAACCGGGCGTGGCGTTTTTGGCCGACCCCCCCTTGTTTAGAGGGGGGATGGTCGTTGTCACATGCAAACCCTAAATTATACAATAAGAACATTATCATTTGGCCGATACATAAAACGTCACGGTTCGCATAGGTTTTACCCCACTCTAAATAAAGGGGCTGTAGGCCAAAAACGCAACGCGTGCTGGGTACATTCATTTCTACACAGAATGCACCCAGTTGCATACTCTTGTTAAAGTAGGCATCATCCACTCTTGGTATAACGTATTATTTGCACCAGAACAACAACCTCTAAAATTATATAACTCACGAATTTTCCAAATATTGGAGCCATTACAAATATGCACAACTCGAATATACCAAATATCAAACCAATCTCGGTTTCTGTTGCACCTTTTGCTGAAGCCTAAAACCGGATGAAAATTAAACGGTTTTATGCTGTGACATTTTTATTCTGATCTCCTGTGATGACCTATTTTACTTATAAGACCGTTCCGGTTTGTGGGGGGTCTGCAAAAGAGTAGGCTTCCATTCTAGACTGCATTTTTCTTTGCTTAGGCTGAGGTTTAGGCTTAGGCTTAGACTTAAGAATACGCTTTTGCAACGCTAAGGCTTAGGCTTAGGCTTAGGAATACGCTTAATCTACTGTTGTGGCCCAATAAGTAACATTGGCCCCCGTGATTTTATACACTTGTTTGTCTTGCGTTTTTATTTGTAACCTTGCAGACGAACGAATCTTTGAAATTGGTACTTTTTCTTCAAATGCTGCTGTAACAAATCAAATGAAAGTTTGGTCACAAAGCAGTCTTTGAAGTTCTTGCAGCTGCAAATTATTTACTGCAATTCATGCTATTTACTTAAATTTACATCTGTGAATGCAGTTGCAAGTCGTTTGAATTTTTTGCACCTACAGTTTGATTGGTCAATCGAAATGTTCGTTTGAAAATACTAGCAGCTGCAACTGCAAGTATTTTGTACAAGTTACAACTGCGAGTTCTCGCTGCAAAAACTTGCACGTGTGGATGCGGCTTTAAGCAGCGGCGGATCCAGGATCTCAAAATGGGTGGGGGGGTGCAAAATTTCACAGGTAATAAGCTTACTTTTGACCCGCACACAAACCACGAACTATTGTCATAAAATTGCTATATAATTTATGTCGAGATGCTGTTGGGAGGGGGCCCACGGCCGGGGTGGCCCCCCCATGGTTCCGCCATTGGCTTTAAGCATAAAATTATATTCATTCCAAACGCGTGGGTTTTTTTATCCAAATGCTATACTTCATTAAAAACACCAAATGATTCTCAAACAGACACAACCTCTTTTGGAAAAAATGGCGCAATCATAGAAAACAATACGGTACTGCACAAGTTCGCAAATGCCAACATTACGATTGTCATTATTTCGCGCTTGTTCATTGACCGCGGGGATTCCAACGACGAATCTAAACTGTCTTCGTCATGTTCCATCTAAAAATTGAATAGATATGTCGAAATCTATCTTCTAAGTTTACTCTCCGAGTATAAATACTTGTCAAAATGTTTGTAGTATTTTCATAATTAATATTTTAAGGTATATATGTCGTAGCCCTAGTTGTAATTTATCCCAATTACGAGTTGGGCTAGCCTTGGGCGTAATTACGACATGGGCTGGCCTACGACGTAATTGTTTTTATGCAACAAGTGTACGCCTGGTTACTCTACTTTAAGGCCATACTCAATTACGCTTGGCTGATGCAACTAGTTTTTTCTGATTGCCTAAGTAATCGCCAGCTATTGGCTACCTAACAGTTTGTTTCACTGAGAAATGCGGAATCAAACAGGATTACGACTATCAAGTAACCAATTAGAAAACGCAAAGATTTGTCTGACATGATTCCACCTTGGGCTAGCCCAAGTCGTAATTCCGCTTTGGACTAGCCAAATTCGGAATTGGGCTGAATTACGACTTTGGCTATACGACATATATAGAACAGTGCACTGAGTTTTTCTGTCGTTTCGATATACGTCCCTGTCAATTTCCGCGCATAATCGTAAGCAAAATTACTTCTCGCAAATTAGCCGTTGACGGAAACAAATACGGCGGTAGTATCATTTTCGGAACTGGTTGTTCCGAGTTGACCGCAAACGCTTTTGCGTACCACGATTGGCGGCGATGAGCAAACTCTGAGTAGAGTCGTTTGGTTCTCTGACTCAAATGGGTTCCTGAATTTTCGAACGTATGATGTCGTTGTCGTTGCAATTCTGTCGCGCTGTAGCAAACACTTTTTGATTTCACCGCTTCGTCTGGACGCGGATAGTCGCTGATGTCCGCTGTCGATAATGATTTTTCGAGGATTCCTTCCACTTCAGGGTCGCCACTGTGTTGTTTGTGATGTTCAAGGATTAATCCGTAGCCTTGGAATGGGCCAGTACCGCCACTGTGGGGACAACGAGCGTAGCCAAATTTCGTGCATTCAGGTTCACTTGCAGCCGGTAGCAGGGATTGCGTTTCGTTCGCGTAGAAAAAATCTTTGAGTTGAGTTATATTGTCTGATGAGCATACGTGTCCACTTGAACTATTGGAAGCTTCAGTTCCAGTAGCGGACGGCATTTTAATGCAACTGCGATTTTTACTTCAATGTTATACAAAATCTTAAATCGTAATACTTCAACTTAAACAGGCAAGTATGGTATATATATACATATATAAGTATAGGTTTATCGTTGTGCTTCGGCTTACGCTTAGACTGCGGCTTAGGTATATGCTTATACTGCTGTTACGACCCTATTTAACCCCTTCTCACAATGAGTTGCCTTTAGGTAACTCAGCGCAATGTATATACGATAAATAATATATATCGCACCGTGTTAAACAATTGCAACATCGCACCGTGTTAAACAATTGCAACACGTATACATAGTAGTAAATCACCACAAGACGTGAGAGCCCCCTCGGGCTCGAGCGTCAAGCTCCTATAGCTGAGTGGTGATGGTATACGCCTCCCACTCCACTCCCTGGAGCTCGAATCCTAGCATTGAAGTAGGTCTCAGGGGAAATAGAAAATATTCATGTGAGAAAGGGTTAATATATTGGCAGGAGCACCTAAATTGAGACGGACGTTGATTCGGCCACGAATTATGCATAAAACATTACTAATATGTACAAATCGACAGTGGCGGATCCAGGATCTCAAAATGGGGGGCCAAAATTTCACAGGTAATAAACTTGTTTTTGACCCATACTGTAGCGACCCAAATATTTTTGTCCAGATGCTGTTAGGGGGCCACGGCTGGAGTGGCCCCCTTATGGATACGCCATTGTAAATTGATATATCAAACTAACAGTAGATGCAACGCGCATTTGATAATAGTGTTCCGGAAGCACTAATTACACTGTAATGGAAAAAGTTTAACATGGTTTCTTCTAAGCCACTACACCGTTTTGTAAGCTAGCATTGAAATCTGCGGCCCATGTTACTTTATGTGGCGTCCAAGTTTCTGGCGGGTATATAAAAGAGTAGGTTTAGATTCTAGATTACCTTGTTTCGCTTACGCTTAGGTTTACGCTTAGACTTATGCTTAGGAATACGCTTTTGCAATGCTTAGCCTAAGGCTTAGGAAAACCCTAGTCTACTGTTACGCCCCTAAAAGTACACTGTTTCGCTTACGCTTAGTTTTAGGCTTAGACTTAGGCTTAGGGATACGCTTTTGCAACGCGTAGGCTTAGGCTTACGTTTAGGAATACGCTTAATCTACTGTTACGCCCCTAAAAGTAATATTGGTCAAATCGTTCAAATCTTCAATCACTAAAACACTACAACACACCAGATTCAGATCGCGCAACGTCACCCGACATTCCTGTACACTAAGTATTGCAATAAAATCTTAAGTAATCTACTTACATCAAAATGCTATTTTTAGGATTTTATTGCCGATAAACATTGCAGTATACAGCAAAGCTTTGATACTGTTATTTTTCTAGGGCACATTGCATTAACGAGTTTTAAACATATGACCGGGTGGGCACAAACATCAAGGGCGGAACGTTTTTCTGTGTTACTAGAACAGAGTAAGCTTAAGCTTTAGACTAGTTTTTTCTTACCTTAGGTTTAGGTTTAGGCTTAGAAATATTCTCATCCTTCCGCTTAGGCTTGGTCAGGCTTAGGCTTAGGAATAAGCCCACTCTTACGCATAGGCTTAGGCTTAATAGGCTTAAGCTTAGGAATACGCTTATAATGCTGTTCCGCCTGTGTTGTTTACATTGCCTACTGGTTGTAGGGTTCAACCAAACGGCATCCGTTTCCGGTTATAGAAACGTTGGAATAAGTCCGTTTTCTCAGTTCCCTTATAGCGATCATTATTCGTTTCCGTTATTTTTACTCTCCGTTTACAAATTGCGTTTGGTTGTTCGGAATTGCAGTATATGTTTTCGGTCAAAAAAGAGTTTGGCTTAAACATTTGTTGTTCAATTCAACACCAAAATCGGTGTCTTTTTTTGGTGTACGACTTTTTTTCGCTTGCAAAGAATTAACGCGTTCTGTACTGGCTTTGTGTATGGTACAAAATGTACCAGCGCACGTTGTATTCTTTACGACCCTCCTCTGATTAGTGGGAGTAATCACCACATGAACCACACCGGCAAACATAAGCTTGAACAATATAATCGAAGCAAATTGAGGTTAAATTGGATATATTAGTGCAACGTACCCCCGTTAAATAAAGAGGCGAGTGAGCGTACGGTACTGCAAACGATTGTTTTCTAAAATTTAACAAATCCCCTCAAGCAAAAAAGTGATCCGAATTATAACGCGATCAATGTAAGTAGTCCGTTTGCTGCGGTGTTAATTTCATTTGATTTTAATTAATTAATTTACTTGGCTTAATTAAAGATTCAATTCTAGGTTTGTGTATATAATCAGGGTGCGACCGGATATCAAAAAATGCCGGAGCCAGTGTCTCTAATATCCGGCCGGAACCGGATTTTCTTATATCCGGCCTGAGCCGGAGCCAGGAATTTTAAAATACGCTCAAATATAGTGTTACGCCCTTAAAATATCACTGGTCATTTATCAGGTCTTCCAGAGCGTTATTGTAGCCTAATAAAAATTGTGTACATACACGGACACATGCAGACAATAACAACGCATGTATGTTTCAAAAAATATGTACAGGTCTGGCATATAAATCAATCAGGTCCATGGCAGTTGGCGTCAATACCAATGATTATTTGCCATTTTTTTAAAATTTTTAAAATATATCCGGTAAGTTAAATACCGGAGCCGGATGTCGATTTTTTGCCGGAGCCGGATGTCGATTTTTTGCCGGACCCCAAGCCGGATATATAATATATACATGTATATATTTTATAGGTGTGAATAAATTTATTACGCGGTGATAAATTACAAACACATATTATCATTTGATTATTAACGAAATGAATGATTAAGCTTAAAGCGGGAACAGGTCCACAATGCGGATTTGTTACTCCATAGAGAAACCAAACAGCGTCTCCTGGCCCATTCAGACTCCTGGCGCTGCGTTGTTGCGGTCCTGGGGATACAATCCATATGATTGCAACATGTACGCATTTTCGGAATTGAGCAAGTCGCTTAAACACGATAAACTTAACAAAACTACTACCGTTTAGAACGTTTCAAAGTTACTAAATTCTTCGACTACAAGACGAAATTTTGCTTAAAACGACCAAATCTGCTTAATCTAATTGTTTCAGCATTAAAGTTGTGAGTTTCGGATTCAAAGCATTTGATACATTTCTTGTTTAATAGTTGCCCGTAAACCGTAATAATTTAATTATCTTTCATGGGTCCATGTAAAGTTCAGGGGCGAAACGTTTTCCTGTGGGACTAGAATAGAGTAAGCTTAAGCTTTAGACTAATTTTGTTACTTGGCTTAGGCTTAGTCTTAGGAATATGCTCATTCTTGCGCTTAGGTTTAGGTTTAGTGTTAGGCTTAGGAATATGCTCATTCTTACGCTTAGGCTCAGGCTTACGTTTAGGCTTAGGCTTAGGCTTAGCCTTAGGCTTGGAAATATGCTTATAATATAGTTCCGCCCCTGATCTTTACATTGGTCCTTTCATGTATCAAATTAAGTAGTCTGAGAGCTCTGAAACCATGACAAAGGTAAGGTAGACTTTAAACGGTCGAAATGATACTGAATTCGTTAAATTTGACAATACCAGCGCAAACGTTTACCAGAATTTTTTTCTTGGCCAACACTGTGAGACAATATTTGGCAAATAAACTTCAGAAATTGCCTCAATGACGTCAAATTGATTGATAAACATAGTGAATGACGCAATATTGGTAAAAACCCAAGATTCCATTTCCAAAATTATCGGAACCACGGCGAGGTCACTTATACACCCTTGCTTTGTTGAATGTGACCGGTTTAGATGTACTTAAGGCGATAATACCTTAAAGGCACTGTATACATATACTACAAAACACTCAATTTGACCGACTTATAACAATCAGTAATTTCGTGTAAATGAAGAGAAAATATAAAAATATATAATAACATAATTAATAATTTAGTTAAACTACAAACGAATTGTCTGATGGTCCACGTTAACCTCATGGGTCTACCCACTTTGCGTAAATCTAAGCCTTCTATTAAAAGGCTAAGCTTAAAAGCATAAGCCTACACTGTAAAAAAATGGGGAGTCAAATTGACTCTCTCGGAAATAGACTTTTCCTGACTACACAAAATGAGTCAAATTTGACTCCGCCAGAGTCAAATTGGACTTACTGAGCGATTCAATGAATCTAAATTTGACTCTGGCGGAGGCAAATTTGACTCAGTTTGTGCGGTCAGGAAAAGCCTAACCTACAAACCTTACAGTCTCTAAATCATCCAGTCTACCTGGTTTCCTGTGGGCAGACCCGTCATCGGCTGTTTGGCGAACGTTGTTCATCTGAAATTGATTCTTAGGTTACAGAACGTCGCATTCGAATTGTACCAAAATAAAATACTTTTTAGGTTTCGTTAGGTATATTTAAAGCGCAGTTGCAGGTATTTTCCTTCGAACCGGTGTGATTAATAGACAATATTGTGACACTCTGTGAAGATTGGGATGAAAATAGTTCAGGCAGGACGATTTGGTTTTCAACGACATCCTGGTTTGACGAGATGCTAAAACGAATATATTATTTGTTAACAATTGTTGAAATACCAGTGAATATTTGGACGCGTCAATTGTAATGGCAGAAACATAAAACGTTTTCGAAACTTTTATACTTCGACATCCGTTTTTCGTTTCCGTTATTTTTACTACCCGTTTACACTTTGATATCGTGTACTGTATTGATCCGAATAAGAGGGGGGTAATAAGAGGGGAGGGTCCCCATTTTGGGTTCGAATCAATAGGAGTCCGTATCCCTAATAAGAGTCCATAAGCGGATAGACTCTCTAAACCCTAATTAGAGTCCATAAATGTCAAATAACCGTAATTGTAGCGCATAAATGACTCCAGGGCCAAACAATTTGAGTTCAAAACTTTAAAGCGTACTTAAATTTTGAAAGTACATTACTAAGTATAACCTTGTATTATCGCTCAAGCTGTTGAAACATTTAATTGAACGGATAATTGCAGTACCGGATATATGTCAGTAACGAAGGGCGGCGGAGCGTGGGTTAAAAATAAATAACAGTCCGTAACCGGATAAAAGGGGGGTACCCTCTGGAGAGGCCAAATAAATATCAGTCCCCCTCTTATTTGGGTCACTGTAGATGTATATGTTGCCATGTTCGGCGTGGGAAATCTTAGAATGTCAGTAACGAAGGGCGGCGGAGCGTGGGTTAAAATAAATAACAGTTCGTAACCGAATAACAAGGAGGGGGTACACTCTGGAGAGGCCAAACAAATATCAGTCCCCCCTCTTATTTGGGTCACTGTAGATGTATATGTTGCCATGTTCGGCGTGGGAAATCTTAGAATATTTCAACTTTTAGTTAGGGGCACAACGAAATGCTAGCTGGGGGAACACGATGAAATGAAAATATTTATCTCATAGCTTCATACATTGTCCTACTGAGTATTGACATTAAGCACCGCTTCATATTGGGTAAAAGTGGCATTTGGATTGAAATATACTTTTTGCCTCCAAATTGACATGGATGAAAAATTCAATTGATACCACAAGCATGGTCTTATTGATACTCGAGTAATTTAAGTGATATTTTTTAAAAATTGCTTTCAACTTATTATTAAAGGATGTTGAAATTGATATGTTATTGCGATATCGTTCCTTTTATTGTTACCCCGGGGGCTGAATCTTATACAGAATACCAGTGTTTTAAGACATGTTTATTTTGCGAGAGAGCGGGGGGCCGGGTTGAGGAAAAATTTCATGTGGGGTCGAGGAAATAGTTCACGGTGGGTCGAGGAAATAGTTCACGGGAGGGGGGTCGAGGAAAAGTTTCACGGGGGGTCGAGAAAATATTTCACGGGGTGCCGAAGAATTATTTCACAGTTCAAAACAAACACCGGTAAAGAATTGTTGCATATCATTTGTTTATTACAAAATATATTCTAAACAATTCGTCCGTACTGCTAAGTCACATCTATCATAGGACGATTGGCCGACAGCTGAATTCGTTGAAACCGAAGATCCAGAATGTTTTGCTGAGCGAATGCTGCTCGCAGAATCGGACTCTGTTGAGTTGTAGCCATTTTGAGTTGACATTAGTAATCTTTGTTGTCTGAAATTTATAGTAACTATATATATTGGCAAAGTGGTCTCAATATTTGCAACCTAAGGGTTGCGCTATACTTTTGTTGACGTACGGCGCCGTCCATCACCGTGCGGTATCGTACGCAAATAACTCACGTACGATAACGTATTGTGACGGGCGGTGACGGATGACGCCATACGGGTGACGGACAGCGCCGTACGGGTGACGGAGAAAGCCGTACGGGTGACACACGGTGACGGGCGGCGCTGTACGGGTGACACACGGTGACGGACAGCGACGTACGGGTGACGGAGAAAGGCATACGGGTGACGCACGGTGACGGGTGGCGCTGTACGGGTGACACACGGTGACGGACAGCGCCGTACGGGTGACGGACTAAGCCCTACGGGTGACGCACGGTGACGGGCGGTGCTGTACGGGTGACACACGGTGACGGACAGCGCCGTACCGGTGTCGGACTAAGCCATACGGGTGACGCACGGTGACGGGCAGCGCTGTACGGGTGACACACGGTGACGGACAGCGCCGTACCGGTGACGGACTAAGCCATACGGGTGACGCACGGTGACGGGCAGCGCTGTACGGGTGACACACGGTGACGGACGGCGTCGGACGTCAAGTATTGCGTAACCCTAACATATCAAGTATTGCGTAACCCTAACATATCAAGTTAAAGTAGTAATTTTCAGTATCCAGGATAGTGAATCTAAAAACAGCAATGCCTATGACACTAAACCCTGAAATGTTGCTTGGTGTACGCATGATATTGTAAAAGTTGCACTTGGACATCAATTTTTTGTGTTGTCGTTGCGTATAATATTTTGTTCTATAATTTGTGTAACATCAAAAATTAGTTGAACCAATGGCTATATTTACGTATCATGAGCGTTTCAGCTTTAGTAATGGTTATGGGATTAAAATGACATGTCTACAAACTTTAGCTGAACGGCTACTATAGCTGTAAAACGTAAACATTTGCTAATTTCGTAACAATTTCACTACGATGTATGCAACTTTTACAACAATTTACAAATTAATGAAACTAACTGCAAAATGCGACCAAATGTGATCAAAAATGGTTTAAAATTTGTTGAAGTTACGCCAGATGTTACTAAAACTAGCATGAATGTATGGCTGATATATTGACTAGTCACTACTAACACACATTACTTTCAGCGAAGGCGAAAACTTTTTAAGGGGATAAAGGGAGTTTATAGTTTGAGCTGGGCCCCTGGTTCTTCACTGGCTGCAGACCTTGCTTTACCTTAGCTCCTCCTCACGTTGCTTCATTTCATTCACTTCTTGTTCGATTCGAGCTTCAATCGGTACGTAAGTGTCTCGCTTTCCTCGTGGAACTAAAATTTGACCGGCAAAAATATCGCCGCAATCGGGACGACTCATAAGAACTCCGCGCACGCGACTTCCAGTCAAATGATTCTTATTGGATAATTGATGATGTTTAGAATTGTGTGTTTTCATCATTGCCGGTTGTTCATTGGTTGGATTGTTACATAACTTCGATTTTACTCCAATTCCATTCGTCAGTTGTTCGGTGGAAACACCGTTATTGGTTGTTTTGCGGGTATTTTCATACGATTTGAGAAATCGTTCGTACGCTTCCAGTGGCAATTTTTGACGTATGCCTCGGGCGCTGTTCTGTTTATCGCATGTAGTGGGTGCTGATTGGTTAGTTTTCAACGATTTTTCTGTAGTTCCTGATGTGGCCACCGATGCAGGACTGTGAAGTGGTGAAAACGCAGCGGCATACTTGCGCGATGAGCATATGTCTCCTATTTGTTTCGGAGTTTCGTTCCAACTGTCGCAAACTAAAAGTGTTAAGTTTGCCAAGGCTATACTGTAGTGACCCGAATAAGAGGGAGAGGATCCCCACTTTGAGTCCCAATGAATTGAAGTCCGTATCCCTAATAAGAGTCCATGAGCGAAAGGAGTCCCTAAACCCTAATTGGAACCCATAAATGTCAATTATCGCTAATTGTAGTTCATAAATGACTCTAGGACCAAATAAAGTTGAGCTCGAAACTTTAAAGCGTGGTTAAGCATAAAAGTACATTCCGAAGTATAACGTTGCATCATCGCCAATTAAGCTTTACAAGCCAAACAAACGTAATTCAACGGATAGTTGCAATACCGGATATATATCAGTAACGAAGGGTGGTAAAGGGCAGGTTAAAATAAATAACAGTCCGTAACTGAATGGTATCCTCTGGAGGTGTTGAATAAATATCAGCCCACCTCTTATTCAGGTCACTACATCATAATTGACAAAAAACGTTTGTCGGCTGTTACCAAATTTTGAGATGGTAAAGATAAATAAATTTTTACTTGCGTTTTGAAATATGTTACCCGCGAGCATATATTAATTTCAAAATTTTTTTACCCGGCACGTGTTTAAACCGTAAGCAGGGTATTAACCAGTGATATTAATACAGACGTTTGGGTATTAAAAATGCTTAACAAAACCTTATTTTCGTGGCAAGATTAAACTTTTATCACGAATTTTTAAATTTTACAATTTCCAACGCGGAAACTGCAAGAAATTATCGTTATTTTTGATTGAAATTTCTTCTAAAACATAAATTTGTTGAAGGCTCGCGTCAATTGGTAACTATTAACTATTTTGCATCTATTATCGTAGACTAAGTTTACTCCAAAAACTACTAATGAACATTTATATTTAGGCATATTTGGTACGGTAGCACTGGTCAAGAGATACGCGGTCCTACTTGCCTGCGTCAGTAAAGAATAGACCGCTGAAGGAAGAACGGCTCTTGTTAACTTCTGCCGCATTCACTAGTAGATCCAGACGACGGGGCAGGCGGACATACGACCCTTATCACAAATGATTTTTTGTGACAAAATGGTAAGGTCCCTAATTTTTCCCTCGGAAATTTTTTAGTGATAAAATGATAAGGTTTCTACGATACAATTTTTGCGTTTCATAACATATGCCACCCCGCCCCCCATCAGCAGTTCATCAATCCGCCGCTGACCACATTTAAGATTAAAGCTTAGGCTTAGGAAAAGGCTTAAACCAATCTTTATTTAAATGCTTAGATTCAGACGTAGGTATGCTTTGGGTTTTTGTACTCCTTCCGCCTGCATTTACGACACACTTCCTACAACATTTAAGATTAGAACTTTAGGGTTTTGATCTGAATTCGAAGCTGTTCAACTTAAACTCACTTCCATATTTGGCATACGAATTTCCAGTCTGTATTTTCAACGGAGCGGTGGCATTTTGATGTTGCGTTGAATGAGTTAAATGAGTCATTGAATGCGACCGTTGCTCAGTGGACAACGAAGAAATAACAAATTCATTTGAATTTAAACTTTGAGCTGCCGCAGTTGATACTGCTGATAAGTTTGTTCGAGATTTGTTCGCTGCAATATGAAAACGTACAGTTTTCGTTATTAGAACATTAAAGTCGAAATATAGACTTGTCAAATTAGTTGCAGTATTTGCAACGCTAACATAACTTGTTTCGAGAACACACGGATTATGGATACTATGGTTCCGGTGACAAATCCGGAGGGGAATCGATAAGCGTAAGGTTCTGGATATCTTAACGTTAACTTTATCAGTTTCAGAATTGTAGATTGATTGAACTTAACCAGAAACAGTATAATGATCATTTTGGTTCGTTTGTCCTGAGAAGATTTTAGCTGTTATGCCAATCAAAGAAATGTTAAAAATTTAAGACAAAACTGTGATTTCAGCATTTCTACTGCACACGTGACAATAAATACGGCTTTGACAGTTGCACGCGTGTAATTTAAGTCAGTACAAAATCTTCACCTGACGTAACAACCGCCTCGAGCTCAAGTACCAAGCTCCTATACACTGTAAATTCTATTGAGTTAATTAATTAACTCAGACGGAAAGTTAGTTATTTCTGAGTTAATAGCAGAACACTTTAACTCACTTTGAGTTGACTTGATTCTCACCGTGAATTGAGTTGACTCTGGATGAGTTGATTAATTAACTCAGAATGAATTGAATCAACTCAAAACTCTGAGTTCTGATAGTCGTAACTCAGACTGAGTGATTCAACTCATTCTGAGTTAAAATCAACTCACTAAAATTTACAGTGTAGCTGAGTGGTAATGGTAAACGCTTTCTTTCCGCGAAGTCAGCTGTTCGAATCCTAGCATGAAACTAGGTGGTTAAAAAAAGAAAACCTTAATGGATAAAAATGGATAGCAAAAACAAAAACGCTATAAATATTAAAACCTCAAAATGCGACCTAGTCTGCGCTGAATTGAAATCAATCCTCCAAACTCAGACGCAGAGACAGACGTGTGGATGCGTAGCATAAATTATTAACATCTGACAAAAACTGTGATCAAATATGAAAAGTGAAAACTTAATAGAAAAAATGTCTTTGATGAACAGTCGCCATCAAAATGTGCTGATACTGCAACTAACGAAGCCAAGAGACGCATCCTGGCCACTGTTCGATCTCATAATAAAAGGTTTTTGCATGAATATTTGGTGCTAAATAAATTGCGTTTGGCTTCTCGCTCGCGAGCTTTTTGCCGCTTTATTTATACGGCCATCTCCAAGTCAAAAATGTGTCTTATTTTTGCAATCAAAATTTTCTCTTAAAAATAATATTGAGTACGCATGCGAAAGCAACAAATTGAAATTATTGTCACGTTGTCAACATTATAATTAATACAACACTTTAACACTACATATATACTTGAAACGCTCGATATTGAAGTGACCTCATAGAGACCGATTCGTTCTTTTTTCTTTCAAGAGAAAGTGATTTTTCTTGTAAAATTTCTGCGTACAGCGTATAATTTATTGAAATCACACAAATTGTAACAACTCGCGGAATTTCTCAAAAAAAAGTTTTCGACAAAAAAAGAACAAAAGTCCATACGGCTTAAGTTTTTTTTGGGACCGTAACAAACGATGAAATTTCGAAATATTTAATAGTAAGCTAAATGCCACGGTGATAGTAAATATAACAGAAACGAAAAACGAATATTGAAGTATAAAAATTTGCAAAATGTTTCATTTTTCTGATAAAAACACAATTATTGACGCGAGCATATATTGACCAGTCTTTCAAAAATGTAATAATGAAAAAATGGCGGACATATTGAATTTTTTTAAGTTTTTGGATGAAGTTCGTAATTTATTTTTATTTCGCACAATTGCAGCCTCTGTAATGAAAAATTGGGAGATATATACGTGATTTATAACTAATTTTGAACGTAAAAATACCGTAATTTCCGTTATTTATGTAATGGAAACGGAAACAAAAACGGATACCGATTTTTACCAGAAACGGACACAGATATCCGGTTGCATCCTGCTGAATACCGTTACATGAGCTTCGGGGTCCGTATTCTCAAATATGTGTACCACCTAACACCAGTTGGTGATTGGCGCTGTAACTTGCGAACCAATGATTGCTGAGGACCAATATTCAGCAAATTTTTCGTATATAATTCGCTCTACTCCTGTACGAATTTTGAGTTAACAACTGCAATAGTAAGTGAGTTTGAAAATCAATGACTAACTGATGACAGTTGCTATGCACATTTTAGAATACGGGCCCAGATGTCATTACTGAAAACACTAATAGGTCTAGCACCACCTCCCCTGCAAAAATTTTTGCCCCCCCCCCCCCCAAGAAAGGTTACAATCTTGCGTGTAACTCATGGAAAACACTTGAATGCCCTTCCTGAAAAAATTTAGCCCCCTTCCGTAGCAAGACGAGCTGGCTACGGGCCTGTCAATGGGTCTAAAGGGTTCACCCCCTTCCATTTGGGCCGGAAGTTCAACAACTACATGATCTGGCCAGATCTTGGTTAGAAAACAAACTCTATGATAACGTAGTGGGCAGTACAAACGTCAAACTCTATCAGAAGGGAACACTTAACTGATTTCTAAGAGCCTCGAATCACCTAGCGACGGCCGAAGCCTCGAATCACCTAGCGACGGCCGAAGTCTCGAATCACCTAGCGACGGCCGAAGCCTCGAATCACCTAGCGACTGCCGAAGACCCACCTTAACGCACATTGAACACCTCAACTGAACTTACTTGGATCTAATCCAGCTCTAGTAGTCTGAACATTGTCGCCGCTGCGGCTCTGATCTAATTCACAAGCCGTAGAACAACTCGAGTTCCAGCATTGGGTGCTATCTTTGAGCGATGAATTGGGACCAGTAGAAGCCGATACGCACGGTTGCCACTTGCTCAAAAGTTCGTCCAACGCCGGCAATCCTACTTCACTGCGCCATGAGCGTAGCTCAGTTTCACGCTGTTGCGCTTGTTGAATTTCCCGAGCAAGCTTGCTTCGGACTGGTTTTGAGCGACCACGTGGCATTTTACAATTATTGGACGACTCTTGGTGGCTTGAACGTAAGTTGCTAGCGATCGATTCAAACTGACGTCTGACTGCGGCAACATCGACCTCAAATGTTGACAGGGGTTGAGATGACAAGGACTGAGGGGTGAGGTGGTGAGATAGACCGTCGGTGATGCCTGGTTCATACGGGCTAGTGGAACTGGTTAAGCTACTTATCGCCGTTGACATGGTTTCGACGGTCCGGTCTAAGCTGTGACAGCGATGGCTTTGTGACGTTGCAGTGATGAAAGGTTGATTGCCGCGAGGTATGGCGTCATGATTTGTGTAGGGAACGATTACGGACGTACCACAACTTGTTCGATTGGACTGTGCACCTGAGAAACAAAATAGTGACTCTTGTATCCTTCTACGCACATTTAAGGTTAAGGTTTAGGCTCAAGTGTAGGCTTGGGCAAAGGTTTAGATAAAGGCTTAGGGCTAGGTATAAGTAAGGCTTTGGTCATATCTAAGACGAAGCCTAAATATGAGGGAAAGTAAACAAAAAGACAAATATAACTGAAAAAACTACATTCTTTTTTCAAAATGTGTCGAAACAATTCTTAGATTAGTTGTTAAAGTTACTATAATATATGCTTATCGGCAGGGTGCAACCGGAATTACAATTTGCAGAACCGGAACCGGAAGGCGAAAAAATGTCGGAACCGGAATTCCGCTTGCACCATGCTTGTCGGAATAAATATATATCAGAGAATAAAATAACAAACAAAATAGTTCAAAAGCATAATCATATTTTTTCATTTGGGGGCACCGCTCTCACTTCATTTCAGCTTGTCAAATAGTCGTATCGTAGAATTAGGTATCAAGACAGTTTAGCGTTGGAACAGTCAATAAATCGGTTTTACTTAACAGTAATTAACCTACGTTTCGTAATCCCAAGTTAAATCTCGAAGTTTTAATTACCAGTACGGGGTTACAAAATATAAACTAAAGAACAAATTTTTCAAAAACCTTCTTAGGTTCCGCTTAAAATTAGCAAATTCCGCACAACTGCCAAAATTTTTCTAATAATCGGGTAAGTTTACGCCGTTTGCTTGCCGACTTTCGGTTCCGGTATTTTCATCTCCAACGCACGTTAGCGCAGCGCTATACGTTTTGGCCATTTGAGTGCCGTTCAGCGTCGACGAGTATCGAACGGTATCGCACGGCAACGCACGTGAATTGTCTCATGGCACCGCATAACAATTTCACTGCAAATTCCACTGAGTTGACTAATCAATTCAGCTAGCGAGTTGGTTATTTCTGAATTAATGTCAGTAAACATTAACTCACTCTGAGTTCAGTTGATTCTTACTCTGAGTTGAGTTGACTCTGGGTGAGTTGATTAATTAACTCAGAATCAATTGAATCAACTCAAAATTCTGAGTTCTGATAGTCCTCACTCAGACTGAGTGATTCAACTCATTCTGAGTTAAAATCAACTCACTAAAATTTACAGTGTTGTAAACAAAATGTTTTTACTTGCAACACGCCGTCCGGCGCCGTACCTCAGTATACCGCCACCTAAACACTGCTAACCTGCTGAGTTAGATTTAATATCAAACCCATTGCTGTTGTCATTAGGTGTCATATAACTCGCTGCGACCTTAGCTTTATAAATTCGAACTAATTCTTGAACAGTTCCGCCGTCAACGTTGGTGCCAGTCTTATTCCCTGTGTCACTTGCGAACGGTAAATTCCGGACGGCTCTGCTGTCAGATTGACTTCTGTTGTGCGTCGGCAATCCAATGCTCCGCTCGAAACGATTTGAGAGACTCGTTAGAAGCTCTGTTTTTGGTTCTTGTTTTACTGGAGACTCGACCTCAACTAAGCGGACCTTGCGAACAAGCGATGCGGATGCCAGTCGTTCCATTTTAGCCTTTATCTGGCTTGGAATAACAATTCCCAGACCATCAAGTAAATGTGCGTTCAATTGCAAGTATCGCAGAAATAGATCGCGTTCTTTATGCCAGCCCACGGTTGTCATTCGAGTCGATGTATACCACCCTGCCTCGTTTTCAACTTTTTGGTGTGAATTTGAATAGGAATCAGTTTCAGCTTTAAAAGAACCTTTGTTTTGAACCGTTTGGCCGGTGTTAAAATTGAATTTTGGTTTTTCTGAAGGTCGAGTGGTATATTTCATATTTCGTGGCATCGAGTGATAACTTGTATCTGTTGTGAGTCCACTTATTACAGCTGTTTTTTCAAGGTCTTCCATTTCTTTGGCGAGCTCGCTTAGCGCTTGGTTGATTTTTTGTGGTCCGTCTCCAAAATCAATTTCGAGTCTTGGCTTTTGAGTCCTGATTTCATCGTGTTCAAAATTGTCGTGTTTCGAGGGTGGCCAACGTTGTTTTTCGGCATTCAGACGCCCGACAGATCTGCATTCTGCAGTCGGCAAATGTTCGCCATGGCCCTGTTGAGAAGGAATAAATTTTTGCATCAATATTTGTTTGGTTTTATCTGCGTTTCCAATGGATTCATAGCTAATCGCTTCTCGAATGCGGTGTCGTTGAAACCAAGGTGGTCCACGTTCAGAGCTAGAACTATCGCCACTTATATTGACGGTGTTGTGTTCGTGCTTCCAGCCTTTTCCATTGATGTGCTGCTCATTAATCCGACGGTTTGACGTTGATTTGACATTCAGTTCTGTCTTCGCTCCATTGAAATTTAATTCAATTCTTGGTTCATTTGGACCAGTCGACATTGCTGCCAACCTTGGAAGCGCTTCAACGGATGCCCAACCCTTGGTCCGTTGGGACAGCTCGAGATTATGCTCACAAGGCACCTGGGAGCCACGCTCTCTTGATTGCCATTGGCGTCGAATGCGTTGTGTTTCGGCGGTGTTGATTTTGCCATACGGTGGCAGTAGTACTTGTTTTTTCGCCAATCCAGTATTGGTCACCGCTGCTAAAAGCAAAAACGTATTTTTTCAACAAATTTTATTAATAATTAATTTTCGCCAAGGACATAGTCAAAATTTCACTTCGGTAGAATTTGGTGTAAAAGTTTTCTACGAGCAAGCGCAGCGAGTGTGAAAGTTTTTGAACTTTTAAAATTACTTTTTTTGCTGTTGCGTCAAAAAATTCGAGCTGGGTATTGTCCTTCCATCGTCCTTGGATATATACCTCGAAAACTATCTCAGATATGATATGATAAGTGCAAGTCAGGGGCATACAAGTGGATATATTCTCTAATCTCTCTTTGTATATATATGCTACTAAATTATGGTTTATCATACCATATCTAAACAAGTTATATATATCCAGAGTTGGAGACAACTAAACATGCAAGGAGCATGCAAGAAAAATCCCAAGACGTACCTTCGAAAATTTCGAAGGTTTACAGACGAAACCATTTTCAAGGAAGGGAGCAAACCATTTTAGGGCGGTGCTGAAAACCACTGGCTCCCTTTTGATTGTCGGACACAAAAATTTCAATGGAAATAAAGATGTGAATTCAACTGAACGTAAAGGATTGTTTGTGATGCGGCTACATTTTTGCACGTTTTTAATTTGCAGAAGTTAAAATAAAGATATATTACATTTAAAAATAACGGCATATTTTAAATTAGCAGATAAAATTCATTTTAGGCAAACGAAATCAATTGGTATAAAAACCGGGCTCGTTCAATTAGTTAACTCGAATACTAATGCGGTTAGTATGACTTTTAGATGCAAACGGTCATACTGCTACTTGTGTTGGGACCAAAGATAAACAAGCAAGCAAACAGACTGTAGACGGTGTTATTTGGCAACTGAGATAAATATCGGAGACGAATCCGATGGAGGTTCATCAAAAATTTTGACCAAATATTTGAGTCGAAAATTCTGTGGAGTCGGACAGCGTGACGGTATGCGTCAAGGTACATTTTGATTTGGTGGACTCCAACCTGTGTGGATAAGAAATATTGCGGGTATCCGCGTCCGCGTTCATTTCTGCGAATGTTTTTGCGGATATTTTCACTAAATTTTATATTAGAAAATGGTACCATCGACCTATTCTCACATATATATTTTGGGTTTCACCCCTGAGATGTCATTTCTCGAAACAATTCGAACCCAAGTCTTACGTGTTAGAGTTGCGCTATACTTGACATCCGGCGCAGTCCGTCGCCGTGTGTCACCCGTACGGTGCCATCCGTCACCATACGTTATCGTAGGTGAGTTATTTGCGTACGATGCCGCATGGTGACGGATTGCGCCGTACGGAAACGGACGGCGCCGTCCGGGCGACGGACGGCACGCACGTCACAAAAGCATAGCGCAACCCATAGAGTACTTTACCGTTACAATGACGGCACCGTATGACGAGTACAGCGCCACCCTAAAGCTTGCGGATCAGCAGCTGATGATAATGTTGCCTAGTAATATTTCTTATGAAAAGTTCTAACCCATTATTGCCCCAGTATTAAATCGTACATAATGACGACCAAATTAGCAAGCTTACACTCGAGATTTGGAAAAATATCCGCACTCGCATCTGCGGACACGAAGTCCCTGCATCCGCAAATATTGAAACCCTCCGCATCCGCAACATCCCAACGATGAACGACGCCCGTAAACTATTTTCTAAATTAGCCACGGAGAACATTTTTCACGGTTTAAAAAAGAAATTGTCAAACTTTACAGTCAAAATTTAATTAATACCCAAGTTGAAAATGTATGATTAATGAAATGTCACCAAAACTGTTAGCAAATTGAAGTTGAAAAAATAATGCTGTGATATGTCTACTCAGGTGCAGCGCCGGTGGTTCGTGTCCAGTTCGGGCTCCGACTGAAAATCCATCTACGCTACGAAACCATTTTTAAACAAAGTCGTTTCGTATTTGGTTCGGAATTTTTTCGTAATATTATATTAAACGGCGTACGGTTCAAAGAGTTTGTAAATTTTGACCTACTTTCAAAAGTCTAAATTGAAATTTAAAACAATACACATTTGAAAAATTAGTTTGATGATAACATTTTACAGGGTATGGCCAATGTAAAGAATAGGGGCGGAACAGTGTTTTAAACGTATTCCTAAGCCTAAGCCTAAGACTTAAGTCAAGCAAAAAAAATTAGTCTAAAGCTTAAGCTTACTCTATTCCAGTCCTACAGAAAAAACTAGTCCCGCTGGAAAACTGTCCGCCCCTGATTTGTACATGGGCCCAGGGTATTGATAACTATTTGGAGATTGAACGTATTTTAGCCAATTGAATTCACTTCATTATAGGCTCCGGTTCCGGCAAATTTTGTGGCCACTGGCTCCGGTTTAATTCCGTTTGCATCGTGTAAGGTCGTTCTATTGAGTAGAAGTTTCCGCACTTTCGTACAGTTCAAGTACTACAAATAAACTCACGTGTCGGAACTATCGTTTGTCATCTTACCTTTTAAAGCGTCAATGTACGCTTGGTATTCAAAATAACAACGAAGCAGTTTGACTACTCCATACGATGTTGAGTATTCTAAATATTAAAAATATCATTATGACCTTCCGAATTTATATGGTACATTGTTTTTGAACCGGTAATTACTATACCAGTACCGGCGGAAGCGTCCCCTAAACTCCTCAAACAGGGAGGTCCCTGACCCTTGGGGCCCGTATCTTGGTAAACTATTTTAAATGTCTTCGCGGACCACGAAGGTATGAAGCTGTGGAGTATGTTTTGGGGTGAGGGTTCAACTAAGGTATAGTCGTCCCGGAATATTAGCGCTGTTCCAGTCAGCTTCCGTGTAAGAAGTATACGTATATTTTTGTAAAACTACAGTACCCCTTAGTGACATGCTGTTAGAGCGTCGCGGCCAAGGGCATCCGGATTCGCTCGGCGTGTTATTAGCGCCCCTTGTAACCAATGAGCATTTTATAGTCTTAAAACTTGGAAAAACTTCAAAATTGTTTCATTCACGCACGTTGCAAAGCTAGCAGCTTTTTGCCCCCAAAGCGTAAAATAATTTTCAAAACATGCCGAGCGAACCAGCTTAACCGGGGTAACCAAGGCGTCGTCACAGGTTCCCACAGGCCGCCCGCCCCGACGGGTAATAGGGGCTGTAGCCGCGACACTGTGACGGTAGCAGAAATAATCAAATTTCAAGAAGCACACACATAATGTATAGCATTCTTTGTAAAAGAATCGGGCATTGGGGTAACTTCAACAATAGAACAACACATTTTATTTCTTCTTGAGAAAGGTTTAAAAAAGTTCAGTTATGCTGCATAAAAATTCACAATTTATATCGCTATGTTTAGTTTCTTTAGTAGATAGATTTAGGCAGCTAAAACAGGCTCTTGTAAAGTTTCCCGCCGCAATCGTAGGCTTAGGTTTTGGCGTAGGCTTAGGTTTTGGCGTAGGCTCAGGCGTCAGCGTAGGCTACGACTTTCTCATGGCTTAGACTTTGGGTTACGGCGTAGACTTTGGCGTAGGCTTAAGCATTGGCGTGGGCTTAGGCATTGGCGTAGGCTTAGGTTTTAGACTTTGGCGTAGGCTTAGGCTTTGGCGTAGGCTTAGGCTTTGGCGTATGCTTATAGGCTTTGACGTAGACGTAGGCTCAGACCAGTGGCGGATCGAAGAACTGCCGATGGAGGCGGTTCGCGCGCACTTCATAAAACTGCAGCAACGAACAGGTTGCTAAGATTTTGAGATATATGGAATAATGTGCAAAACGGCAGAAATATTTAAATAAGGTCATATCTACCGGCGAAAAACATGATGAAACAGTATAACGGCCAATGTACAGAACACGGACGTGTAACAGTAGTACAAGCATATTCCTAAGCCTAAACCTAAGCCTAAGCGTAAGAATGAGCTTATATTTAAAGCTAAACCTAAGCCTAAACAAAAAATTAGTCTAAAGCTTAAGCTTACTTTATAGCAGTCCTATAGAAAAACGTTCTGCACCTGATCTTTACATGGGCCATTTAACAGAACATGCAAGACGATCGCTCGCGTGCATTAATTTGAGTTGCACCTCAACATTGCAAGTGTGGTTTCGTGATTTTACCTGCTTCACGAACATTTGCGTCAATTTGTTGTTTAATCATCTGCACAGTTGAAACGAGCGAAGATTCAACTGAAGCCGATGTTTTAGGCGATTCGGAGAGCAAATTTGATAAACTGTTCGATTTCCAATTCTAAAAAACAATGCTACTACTGTAGTAAATATTTTTAGCTAAAATTAAGCAAAACTTTCAATTCTTGCAATCCTTAAACGTTTTTAGGCTTCTACTGAGTAAAGGTTTTGAACTTTTAAGCATTTGTGTAAAAAAATTTCCCAGTGAGAGCCAGGGGTCGGAGTGTCAGTCTTGGGTTTTTAACCAAGACCGTCCATTCCTGGCGAGAGCTGATTTTTCTGGTGCCTCTTTAGCTACGTGGCTGCCCTTATTTCTTCTTTTAGTTGAACGGCGAGATTGCAGCAACTTTTTGTCGGTTGTGCAAATTCTTACAGTAAATTAAGAATTCAAACATATTTGGCTAATCATAAGTAACGAAACTGCATCAGAATAAGGATCTGAAATTAAAAAATGCAGAGCGAATAATTTCTCAAAAAATAGAAATAAACTGATACAGAAATTCCATTTTTACATTGGACATTAAGGATTTATCTTAGTATTTTCAATTGCCCCGGAACCGTGCCTACAGGGGGACCAGGAGTGATTAAGCCCCTGGAACAATTTTCACCTCCCAAGAAAATTTTCAACCTTGCTTATAAGTCATCGAAAACCGTTCTTTGCTCCTCGTGAAAAATTTTTAGCGCCTTAGCCAGGTGAGCTGGCAATGGACTTGAATTTCACTTAATTCAAATAAAAATTATAGACACGTTTTGATTACAAAACATTGTTCAAGGATTGCAAACAAGTGATAGAAGTCAAAAGTGTTGCAATAATTGCGACACCAAAAGTGTTGCAATCATTGCGACACTAAAAGTGTTGCAATAATTGCGACACTAAAAGTGTTGCAATAATTGCGACACCAAAAGTGTTGCAATAACTGCGACACCAAAAGTGTTGCAATAACTGCGACACCAAAAGTGTTGCAATAATTGCGACACCAAAAGTGTTGCAATAATTGCGACACCAGAAGTGTTGCAATAATTGCGACACTAAAATTGCAAAAATAAAACTGCAGTACACACTAAATTTTACCGCTATTGGAATGCAGTTTGTTCTATCTTTTGTTTTACCTTAACTTACTAACCACAAAATTGTCGATATTTATCATCTATGCTCAAATTACGTATCGTAGACGTTTCGGCTTTTTTAATATTGGTACGACAGAAAACCACGCTATTGAACACTTTCCCTATATTTTAGGTTAAGGCATGGGCTCAAGCTTACGCATAAACAAGAACTAAAGCTGAGGCTTAAAGGTTTATACGTACGTTAGCCTTTTTGTAAACCGCAGATTAACTGTGTGGAAAACAGTGGCGTGTACAAGAGCCGTACACTATTATCTTACCTCGTGGTTTAAGTTTTCTGTCGCTTGCAACTCCTTTTCACTGCCGCATTGCGTCCTGTCCGAACTGCGCCATTTCTTGTGTTGTTTAATTCGTTGTTGCATCGTTGCTGCTGAATGCTTTGTTTTCGCTTGTCTTTGATAATGTGGCGCGGCTGTTGTGTCTCCAAAAATTGTTGCCGAAATTACTTCCGGGTTTGGTTCTGCATTACGACGTTTGGCACTTTGCCACGAATTTGATTCTTTTCGAGGAACACGCCGTAGAGTTTGTTCACGAATGACGTCACGCCGGGCAGCTGCGATAACTCGCGGTTGTGGACCGTCTTCAAGTGTAACTGAGTTAGCAGGGCTTAGCTCCCTGCTTGAGGAACCGCCTTGTTCTGATGAACTTTTTCGATTCGAGCACCGGATTTGTTGTCTAAGCGTTATATCGTCTTCAACTTCACCGCGATTCAGCGGCAGAATTCCAGTGTCTTCTTGTTGTTGTTGTTGTTCTGTATCGCTTTCTTCAGTTGCGATTTTGCACTTCAACTTTGAGTTGCTTAGCGATGAATAGTCACCGACTGTTGTTCCACACCATTTTCCACCGATGATACGAGCGTGCCGATGGCTGACGTAGCTTGTTAACGGGATTTTTTCGTAAATATTACCTGACGGCGTAAGAGTTTCTGGAGAAGTTCCGCTTAATTCGGCAAGTGGTGGCTTTGAAACGTGGTGCTGAAAATTTGATGGGACATCGTAATCACTGCTAGACTCACGTTCGACAGTATTCTCGGAAGAAGTACGACAATTGTTATCGTGGACGATGTGGACAGTTTCGTAAGTCTGCAACGGTGTAGATTTAATATTTTCATAGGTTTGCAATTTTGTTGCTTTGACAACAATATCTGTTGCTTCGGAACGAAGACTTTTTGCCGTCGCTATGTTCTGGTTATTGCCAGAAATGCCAACATCTTCAGCGTTCAGTTGTTTTTGTTTCTCAAATGTACCATTTGGCAAAATTTCTTTTCTAAAATCCGTAAATTTTCCAGTTTTTAATATCCCTGGCTTCACCGTTCGGTTTGGAGTGCTCGCAACTGCTTTTTGTTCAGCAAACGCGTTTTCCATTGTTCGAATTTGTTTTTCAACTAATCCTGCGCACGGCGTTTCCAGCAATGAACCAATCCCGGTATCGTTCGACGTTTGTTTACCAATTTGAGTCTTATCATTGGTTAATGATAAGATTTGTTCAAAATCATCATTTTTGTCATCGCAACTGCAATTATCTTCTATCAGCTGATTTGATTTCATTGCACGCTGTCCATTCGATACTGGTCCCGGCGTAGCGCAGTGCAACTTGGAAACATTCTTTCTTATCACCGAGTAGTATCCTTCTGCATCCACCATGCTTGGCTTTCCACGAGTTTCAACTGATCTACTTCCGCTAGCGGCTTTTCGAGCATTTTGTAACAATACTTGAATTTCTTCATTTTCTTCAATCGCTCGTCTTATTACGTTAATACTTTGAACGGAAGCATTACAATCTAACGTATTGTAACTTGGATTGCAAGCTGTGTGTAGTGATACAACACGCTTTGCTTTATCCGTTGCAGTCTTCGCAATCGCATTATGTGTCGCGGCCGTATTATTATTATTATTGTTATTATTATTGTTATTATTATCTTTCTTATGGTTATTTATATTGTTATTATATTTATTATTATTATAATTATCATTAATATTATTCTTGTTATTGTTACAGTCGTCGTCGTCATTTTCGTTGTTGTTGCTGTTGTTGCTGTTGTTCTCGTTGCTGCTGCTGCTGCTGTTGTTGTTGTTGTTCTCGTTGTTCTCGCTGCTGCTGCTGCTGTCGTTGTTGTTGTTGTTGTTGTTGTTGCTGTTGTTGTTGTTGTTGTTGTTGTTGTTGTTGTTGTTGTTGTTGCTGTTGTTGTTGTTGTTGTTGTTGTTGTTGTTGTTGTTGTTGTTGTTGTTGCTGCTGCTGCTGTTGTTGTCGTTGTTGTTCTTATCGCTGCTGCTGACATTGTTAAGATTTTCACTGCTATTTTCAAAGTGTCGTTGTTCCTTTCTTGCATTGCTCAAATTCACCGCATAATCGTCGCTATGTGATCGTTTGCTACTTTCATTACTAACAAGCGATGTTGTATTTTTGCTGAATTTCATTTCATGAGCCAAACTGCGTTGAGTCGCGGTTGCAACTAAATTGTTCGGAATATCAGTGCATTTTGGCGATTCGTAAATGCCAACCATGTAAGCGCTAAGTGCAGCGTGCGAAGATGAAGCTGAGTTCTCAAGGTTGCTCGATGACAAACTTTGGCTGTCACAGTCGTCTACCGTTGCACATTGAGACATCATTAAACTGTTTAATTCGATTTCGGCTCTTGTAATACTAAAAAACAGCAACTCATTTTAACCGAAATTTAAGCTTAATGCTAAATTAAGCTTAATTTTCAATGTATAGGCCTGGGTGTATTTGACCATTTGAGTAGCGGTAATTGTGTAATTGAACCAAAAAAATTTGCAAAATGTCACCTACTAAATGAGAAAAATTTATTATGTCAAAAAAGGCGACAAAATCAAACAATACAACTGCAACAAAGACAAAGTTTTGAGTCTTTTTTTCGTTATCTCCAAAGCGTGCGTTTGCCGAAAATTAGTTGGATTTTGAAAATTTTTTGCATATTTGACGCTGTCATAAAATCTCTTCATCGTTCCGTGCCCAAATTGGAATTTTTGAAAAATTCGAATCGTTTGAGGCCCCGAGGTCTGATTGCGAAAAACTAAGCACCATTCCGCTCAGCTCCGCAAGCTTTCAATGATACATGATTTGCCTAAACTTTAAACAAAAAGTTTTTTTGGGTTCCGACGGGAGACCTTGGGACCTTAAAAAATCGAATTTTACAAAAACTATAATTTGGGCGTGGAATAACCAGGGAAAGTCATGAGGAGCTCAATTATACAAAACTCGTCAAAATCCAACCATTTTTCGGCAAACGCGTGCTTGGTGAATGACGGAAAAGATCCAGGTTTTCTAGACGGAACTATCGAGTCTTTGTTTCCATTAACTATTTAATAAAATATGATCTTCGCTTTTGGTTTTTAAGCCTATGCTTTTCCTTGATTTATTTATTATTCGGATCACCCTAACATTTGCAGAGATACTGTCAACGGCGTAGCCAATATTACGTTTCGAGATGGGTACATCTGACCTCATCTGAATGGTATTTGCTGACCCATGAGAAGCGCAAGTCAATATCCAAAGCCTATTTACAGCGAGTGTTTGTTTGTCTCACTAGAAATTTCACTAGTAACGAGCGGTTGTAAACCCTGAACTATGACACATTCTGTAGGCCGACCGAATTTTATAATGCTAACGGCGCATATATACCCTTGCAACGTTTACTTTGTATATACACCTTTGGCTGCTGTTGCCATTCATATAACTGTTCAAAAGCGGCCGAGCCATACACAACAGCTATGATGAACTATTAAATAAAAATTTTTTATAACCTTCTCAAATTTATAGAAGTCTTCATCATAACAATTATTCCATCATCAAAAACAACAACAACACCACCACCAACAACAACAACCACAACATCAACAAATGCAGCAGCAGCAGCAGCAGCAACAACAACAACAACAACAACAACAACAACAACAACAACAACAACAACAACAACAACAACAACAGCAGCAGCAACAACAACAACACAACAACAACAACAACAACA